>VZUI01063702.1:0-18437 GCA_013401135.1 Cettia cetti | reverse complement strand
TTACAATCTAAGAATATTCATTTATAACATTTCTCAAATTCTATTAATAAAAGAACATACCATACAACCTTCACATATTACACATAAAGCAATCATCTTACTATATGCAAAAAGCCAACTACAAAACATGCATTTATAACAGAGAGCATAGGATGACAGAATTATTTTTTCCCTTCAGTATGTGAAACAACTTGAATTCCTTGAAGTATACTTAAACTTTAAATATTATAGAAGGTATGCTATTTCATAAAATGAGTCAGTTCATGCAGAATAACTTCCTCGAAATGCCAGCAACCCTGATAAAGGGCTAAGTTGTTCTAATCAGGAAATTGTTAAAGTAATATTTTGTTTAAAACAGTTTCATTACTCAGATCTGTGATCTATGAAGTCTGTATTAGCTACTAAAATACAATTCATCTTAAATTAGAATGATGATTTTCTTCGACAAGACAATGCAATATTCTTTGTCATGCAATGAATTATGTGGATATACTTGTCAGTATAAATTTTCTGGCAACAGTAATAAACCATTCTATCATTCATTTTATTGCTGGAGAAAATAATCTTTTCCAATTCATACAGATGTATCATTTCCCTTACTCCTTAAGACTTGTAATATTTCAATCTGAGTGTTATTAGAAAGCATTCTATTACTGCTCAGTAAATGTATTATTTTCTTTTCCATTACGGTTACAAATCTCCAAAGAAGGACTTGCTTTTATTACCCTGGTCTTCTCTGGCACAGGAGCAGCCTACCTCAGAATCTGCCCATCCACAAAAACAAGTGGCTTTTCATTGAAACACCTCTCACATACCAATGACATTGCAGTGGCAGTGCTCACAGAATTGTTTTCACCATTCAGTCCTAGAACTTCTCAACACAGTCAAAGTAGCACAGGTATATAACTATATTTCTAATATCATAATCAAGTTGCTATAATTGCAAAACTTCCCTAATATCTATGGTACAAATGAATATGCCATATTTTCTGGCTATAGTCTCTTCTCAGTTGTGACTAGACAGCAAAGCCTCCAGACAATTCAGTGTTCAGTTTTCAGAGATTTTGCTTATAATATAAACTGCATACCTGAGGAGAAGTTAGAGTTTATGGTTCCAAGTGCAGTCTGTAGGGGACCCACAGCCTGCACAAAACTGCAAGAGATTCCCTCAATGACACACTCAGGAGAGATGGGAGCAATAGAACATACATGGAAAGGAGGTCAATGTGGAGGAATGGAAACTTGCAATGACAAGGACCTGCAGGAGACAGATACCAACAATGATGCAGCAAGTCAGAATGACAGAGGAGCTCATGCATTTCTACTGGATATGATTTAACACATAATCTTTACACTTTTATATTGTAGTGTTTTAGTCCCAGCCAGCAACTAAGTACCAGGCAGTTGCTCAGTGATTCCCCTCCAACCCCTTGGTGAGGTGAGAAGAATATTGAAAAACATAAATAAAAGTCATGGGTTGAGATAAGAATAGTTTGATGATTGAAGCTAGAAAAAAATAAATAAAAGATAATTTTAAATTAATTTAAAATTAATTAAAAAAAAGATAATACTAGAGATAACAAAGCAATAACAAAAATAACAAGTTTAATGAAAAAGAGAAAGACGGATTAATAAAACCCAGAGAAATACACAATATAGTTGCTCACCATGCACTGACCATTGCCCAGCAAGTGTCCAAGCAGGACTCATCATCTCCCTACCTGCTTCTATGGTTTACCAGTTTATATGCTGGTCATGACATTTTATGGTATTGGAATATCCCTTTGACAAGTCATCTGTCCCAGCTGTGATTCTGCAAGCCCTGGCGGAGCATGAGACACCAACAAGTCCCTGTCTTAGGGAAAATACTGCTTAGCAAAAGCCAAAACATCAGTGTATTCTCAACACAATTCTCACACTGAGTACAAAGCACAGCACTGGGCAAGCTGCTGGGAAGAGAACCAGCTCCATCCCAGCTGAAACCAGGACATAAGAGGGGTTTTTCTACTTCAATGTAAAGTGCAGCTTTGACTGCTATTTCTATTTCTAACTCTATTGGTTTTGCCAATTGCAAAGCTACAAAAAGAGTAAGGAAATATCCTATCTTCCCTGTATATGACTTTTTGATCCTAGACAGATCCAGCACTGCAGATAGGGAAGGATAGGAGTTGCTTTCCAATTAAACCAGTCTACGGTGTCAGCAACCTTCTCTTGTTCTTTCCTGATATGTGTCATAACTTGTATTCCTACCATCTCTTTGTAGGTGTCCTGTTCCCCTGTCTTTATTCATGCCTTCTAAACAAATTTCTTAACTGTGATGCATTTCAAAACAGAAATGTTCCTTCAAGCTTTGCTATGTATATTGACTCTGTCTTTGGGACCACAGTTCATTCCAGTTATATCACCTTAGAATAATTTTTTCACCACAAGTTGATAATAAACAAGACATTGAGATCAATATCAATTAGCATCCATTAATAAATGAATAACAAATCAACAAGCCTTTAAAGGTAAACAGAAATGGAGAATACATCAAAGACTTCAGGAGGAGTAGAAAAATTAGGAGAAAAAGTAATAGTGATTGTATAAATTTTTTTCTCCTTTTCCCACCCCTCTAATTATTGTCTGTTCTGTAGTGTGTCATTAATATTGTGTCCCTCTTTTGTTGCCTCATTTATGCAGAACCTTACTAAAAAGGGACTGAAGAATGGACTGATGCTCAGATAATACCAATTCTATTATATTAAGATAACCTATACAATATAGAAATTCAGTTGTATTAAGATAGTAGATCTCACAGTGCTGCAGCTTCTGTACCTGTTTTAGATTATAATTTTTGAGTGTTTGAAATCAGTTCTCCTTCAGAAAATATGCTGGACTTTATGTTTGTTTTTGTTTTAGGAAAATGCTTGAAACATATTTGATGTTCACTAAAAAAAAAAAAAAATCACAAGTATTTTGTTCTTTTAGTATGTTTTTTCTGGGTTACACCACAAGTCCTTAAAGAGAATAGACTTCTCCTAGCTGAGTAAAAAGAAAATTTCCATTGGTTACACGAGAAAGGGAGGTAACTCTTTATCACCACTGAAGTAATTTGGCTGAATACACCTGCCTTAAGACCAAAGAAATCTTAGTTACTATTGGAGACAGCATAAAAGAGATCTCTAATTCCTATAAAAGGAAAAATTAAGAAAGGTTTATTTGGAAATACCAGCTTGATTTCATTAATTTTAAGTGCACTTACTTATGGATTGTATTAACTGTCAGAGACAAGGGAAAAGGTTTAGGATGTGAAGCTCCAGGGATTTTTAGTGTCACAGCAGTAAATTAATGCTATTGAGAACTGACACTGATATAATCGCATATAACCTGCTATTTCAAGTACTCTGCCAATTACATGTGTGGTGTCTTATGATAAAATTTTAAAAGTGAATGAGTGTGGGTTAAAAATTGAGAATTTATTAATAGAAGAAAGCAGAAAGGTGCTTAAAAACAAGGTTATGTTTTACTGTGTATTACTGCAAATTGTTTTTCAATTAAGTTTTATCTTGCATATTTCTTAGTTAAAGAATAAGAGGGATTAAAAAATATGGAAAAATGAGAGTTACAAATAAATAAAAGGCTTCAGGATTCAGATAAGAAATGCAGGAAAGAATAACACAACATAATTGCATATCTGAATAAATCTAAACCAAGAAATGGAATATATTTAAATTCTTTCAAATTTAGCTGTGTCAACACTTACAAAAGAATAAAAAAACAAAACAAAGCAACAGAAGAAAAACTAATGTCATTTTAGCAAACTGGAACAACAAAGAACAAATAAGCATTCATATCCAGAAGATAATCTGAAAACCTGGTCTTTCTGTTCTCTTTGATTTTTCTCTGTATTCCAAAAGTAAAAAGTTACTTACAATAATAACAACTAATAAATTGTTAGTTAGTAGTCAAATAAAAAAAAATGGAGTAAATACCACCTAACCTAACCCCTAATGGCCATATTTTTATTGCATTATAAGCTGCAGAAAAACATAATAAAATGCATCTATATTTATCTCAGGAGTGAACGTGCTAGCTGAGCTAAAATTCATTTAATCAAGACTCATGAGAGGTGCTTATCCTCTATAGATTTTCAAGTACAGTATAAATAGAATATTTAGATTTCTTGTATTACATTGTATTCTAATTAATTGAGGTTTGTACTCATGACAAAAAAAATGCTCCAAATCTAAGTTACCTACTTGTCACTGAATCAGCTCTTATTCCTATTACTGACAAAGAAAAGAATTATTTTCTAAAATGAAATATTTTCTAAAATATTACTGCTTTCTGAATGGATTTTTTCTTTTTTTTTGTAGGTGAAGATGAAAACAATCCAGAGCATTATGTGCACGCACTGAGGGCAACAAAGGAAACAAACCAAAAGAGACTGTGTCCCAAACTTGTTAACAGTGGTATACATAAGCATCTATTCTCAAACAGTTCAAGAGGGTTTCAATGAGGCTAGCTGCTGGACACAGGAGGTGGTTCCTGTACTACTTACCGTTAGGTTTCAAAATTATAAAATGGAATTAAAGATGTAATTCTTAGAAAAACCATAAAAAGATTTGTTTCCTAATTTTGTTGTTTTTTTAAAAAACCTATAATGCTAGAGAATTATCCTTTTCTGGTTTTATCCAATTAGAAGCATAGAATGATTTGGGTTAGAAAGGACATTAAAGATCATCTAGATCCAACCCCATTGTCACGGGCAGGGACATCTTCCACTAGACCAGTTTTTCCAAGATCCCGTCCAACAGTGCCTTGAACACTTCCAGTGAGGGGACACCCACAACTTCTCTTGGCAACCTATTCTAGTGCCTCACTACCATCACAGCAAAGAATTTGTCTCTAATATTTGATCTAAACCTCTACACTCTCTCATTTTGAAGCCACTTCCCCTTGTCCTTCCACAACATGCTCTTGTAAAAAGTCTCTTTCCATCTTTCTTATGACCTCCCTTCAGGTAGTGGAAGGCTGGAACTGAGGCACTCTTAAATCTTCTTTTCTCTAGGCTAAACAATCCCAGTTCTCTCAGCCTCATGAGAGGTTCTCCATCCCTCTTATCAACTTGGTGTCCCTCCTCTGGACTCTCTCCAACAGCTCCATGTCCTTCCTGTGCTGGAACCCCAGGGCTGGAGGCATCTCTGCAGGTGGGGTCTCACCAGAGCAGGGCAGAGGGCCAGAATCCCCTCCCTCCCCTGCTGCCCACAGGGCTCTGGGTGCAGCCCAGGACACACTTGGCTTTCTGGGCTGGGAGTGCCCATGGCTGGCTCATGTCCAGCTCTCACCCCCAGCACCCCCAAGTCCTTCTGGGCAGGGCTGCTCTCGATTTGTTCATCCCCAGCCTGGGCTGCCACTGGGAGCTGCCCTGACCTAGGTGCAGCACCAGCACTTGGCCTTGTTAACCCTCATGAGATTCCCATGGGTCACTGCTCCAGCTTGTTCAGGACCCTCTGGATGGCATTCTGTCCCTCCAGAGTGTCAACTGCACCACTCAGCTTGGTGTCATCTGCAGATTTGCAAAGGGGGCATCACTTCGTCTGTGTCATTGATAAAGATATCAAATAACACAGGTTCCTGAGGGACAGCAGGATTATGAGTCATGGACGATCACTTTTTGGATGAGCTCGTCCAACTCCTTCCTTATCCGTCCAACAATCCACTCTTCAAATCTATATCACTCCAATTTACAGAGAAGGCTGTTGGGAACTGTGTCAAAAACCTCACAGAAGCTGTAAATGACATCTGTAGTGCTTCCCTTGTCCACTGATAGAGTGACCCTGTCTTAGAAGTCAACCAGGTTGGTGAGGCAGGACTTGCCCTCAGTGTCTGGAATCACCTTCTTGTCCTCTGTGTGCCTTAGCAGAGTTTCTGGGAGGTTCTGTTTATGATCTTCTTAGGCACAGAGACAGATCAGAGCTCCCAGGATCCTCCTTTCTACCTCTTTTAATAATGGCTGCAAATGTTTCTCTTTTCCAGTTACCTGTGATTTCACCTAACTGCCAAGACTTTTCAAATACATACCATGAAGAGTGGCTTGGCAACAACAGCAGCCAATTCCCTCAGGACTCTGGGATGCATCCCATTGTGTCCCACAGACTCATTTGAAGAAAGTAAGATTTTTGCATTCTGAAAGTTTCTTTGCTACCCAACTGCAGCAGTAATATCATTATTTGTTGTAACTTATAACAAGCAAAAGCAGGTTGGGGGGAAAAACCCACAAAGGAACAACAAAAACCCCCAATAATTAATTATTAAATCATAGAATTATTTAGGTTTTAAAAGACCTTTAAGACTGAGTCTGACCCAGCGTTGTCCAGTCTGCCACTAAACCATGTTCCTCAGAGCCACATCTGCATGTCTTTGAAATATCCCAGGAAATGGTGAGCCAACCATACAACAACCTTATGCTTGACAACCCTTTCCATGAAGAACATAAACTGAGACCATTTTCAATTGTTCCATCACTTGTTACCTTGGAGAAGAGACTGAGCCCTACCTGGTTACAACCTCCTCTCAGGCAGTTGTGGGAGCGACAAGATCCCCCTCAACCTCCTTTGTTCCAGGCTAAACACTCTCAGGTCCTTTGGCTCCTCTTCATCAGACTTGTGCTCCCTTCACAAGCTCCACTGCCCTTCCCTGGACTCTTTTCAGCACCTCAATGTCATTTGTGTCATGAGAGGCCCAAAACTGAACACAGAATATGAGGTGTGGCCTTACCAGTGCTGAGTACAATGGATGGTCATCAACCTGATCCTGCTGGAATCAGTATTTCTGATTCCAGCCACAATACCCTTTGGCTTCTTGACAACCTGGGAATACTGATCTTTCATGTCCAGTCAGCTGCTGGCCAGCATTTCCAGGTTCTTTTCTGCCAAGCATTTTTCCAGGGATTCTGGGGAGAACACAAGGCATTTTTTACTTGTAAGTGCTTTTTACTGCACCATTGCCCTCCAGGCTAAACATTTTATTGTAATAATTTCCTAACCTGGGATGTTGCATTCCCATTCATAGGGATGTATTGGAAATAGCAAATGTGTAAACTGGTAAAAGACTACAGAGAGGTGAAAGAGCCTAATGTAGTGCAGTTTCATACAAACACCTCTGGGAGAATCTGTTATACTTCCCTAAACTGTACTTCAGAAAATCACATAGTTGAATGTAGACCTCAAGAGATGTTTTCTAGCCCAAACACCTTGCTAACGCAGGGTCAGCAAGAGCAGGTTCACCAGAGCTTTGTCTAGTCACATTTTGAATAGCTCCAGAATTGAGATTCTAAAACCTCTCTAGGGAACTTGTGTCAGAATTTAATGATGCTTGCAACAACAACAACAACAAAAACAACAGCAGATTTCTTGTCTTCAAACAGAATTTCATTATTATGATTATGATTATTGCCTCGTCAGTGAGAAAAGCCTTATGCCATCTTCTTTTTACCCTCTGTTTACATAATAGTAAGATCTCCTGACAAGTCTTCTTTTATCCAAAAGTCCTCAGGCTTTCCTCATGAGACATAGTCCTGTCCATTAATCAGCTTCATAGCCCTCCTCTGCTTAGTAGAAAGGAAAGATGACCTCCCTCACACTGGTGGTGATGCTCTGAGAGCACACTGCTGGCTGCCTTCACCATGATGTTTCACTGGCTCAAGGTCAACTTTTTGCCTGCCAAGAGGGCCTGCAGGTACTTTCTTAGCAGCCCTGCAAAGAACAGGTCACCCACAAGTGTTTTCTGGTGCCTGGGGTTGTTGCTCCCCAGCTGCAAGGCTTTTCACTTTCCCTTGTTGAATTTCATGAGCTTTCCGTTAGCCCCTTTCTCCAGCCCTTCCTGATCCCTCTGAATCACTGCACAAACAACTTGTCTACCAACCACTCCTCCCTGTTTTGGCTCCTTGTCTGTCTTTAAAACATAATAGCTGGTATTAAACTATGGACCAAAACTATGCCAAGAAATAGACTAATAGTAAAGCAATTTGAATGAACAGTTTCTAATGGCTTTAATTCATTCATCAGCCATTGCAGCCCAAAGTGACGTAAGTGTCATCTAAGCCAGGAAGACATTGATTTATTTTTCCTTGTTAAGAAAAAGTCACAGTATTTAGTCTATATGCTGTTAAAGCAGAAGTATATGTACCTGGTGTATAAATATTTTTTCTTTTACTGATCATGAAAACAGTGAGGGTACTTCCAGCCCCTCCTCCTCCTCAACTTCTCCAATTCTAATTTCTCATGTTTGTCACTAGAACGCTAACACACATTTAAGCTGTGTGTTAAACAGTCAGATTCCACCATGTCTGACACCAGAAACTCCAAACCACCGCCAGTGATTTTTGCAAAACCATCTGGGAAATGGCACTGATATGTGATGGTAGCCCAGCTAAGAAAGGGATGTAGAACATATACTCGCAAATGAAGCACGACAACAAAAGATGGATCAGAAGCAAATGCAAAATCAGCCTAGAGATAATGGTGACAGATTTATTCAAATTACCTTTTCCTTATAAGTTTAAACTTATGAGCCTAAAAAACTGATGTACAAAGTTGCTTGATATGCAAATAAATGGTTTTTTCCAATTAATGGAATACTTCTATGTCAAATTATCTAAATTGGGCCTAGAAATATTTGCATCAGCAGATGCGATATCTTAAAGTGTCTAGACTAAAACACAATCTACAAATTTTATATCAAAGTCAGTATCTAACATTGCAATTTTTTGGCTAGATAAAAGTCTGTGATGCATACAAAGCTCCAAAGAGCTCGCAAAATTTGATTTCTTCTGACAGCTGAGTACTTCTGTACTTTAGTATGCACAATGAAGATGAATGTAAAATTTAAACACCCCCACAAAATCAAAAAATAGACACAAAATTAAACACTAGAAGGAAAGCCTGCTTTTTGCTGACATTAGTAATAGACCATAAGCATTCCAATAAGTCAGGAAATAAGTCAGTGACATTTTAAGTTCAGTAAGTTGGATTTCTCCATTTGTGTGAGTTCAAAAGCCAGGAAAGCACTGATTTATATTTCCCTGTTAAGAAATAGTCACAGCATATAATCTAGCTGATTTTCCATTGTACAGATAAATAGAAAAAAAAATCTAATATGACAGGTTAAGGGAAAAAGGAAGATTACAGTGAAGTGCAAGACTGGGGAGCATTTCAGAAATGACTAGCCAAAGCCTTTGAAGCAAATGATATGAAACAATCTGCAAAGGATAGTGTCATCCTGTTGTAGAAGTAAGCCTGTTTCTGTTTCATAAAACATGTCTCAGATTTATGTTACAATTATTTGATTAAGTTTAATTTACTTACAATAAAGGGAGGAAGATCAGAATCCCAATGATGTAATAAAAAATACTTTATCCCGTCCTTTGACCAAAGACTGGTAATGTACACATGCCATGAAACTGTGCCAATTGGATGTGTTGAAAGCAGTTATTTATGCTGCACAGTTGTGGAAATCTGATTCGTATTCTGAGCAAGATTCTGATACAATAAACCTTTTTTTTTATGGTTAATACTGAACCAGTGATTTTAAGCACTTACATACATAAAACTTTGGAGAACAAATGCATAAAGATAAAATCAATGCTTTGTTAAAGAATGTTAAAATCAGAAGATGCTTGTAATAGTTGAAAGGCTGAAATTTCACCAGCAGAATGCAAAGTGAACCCTATCCTTTCTTTTATGAAATTTAAATAGCAGAATATGAAAGATTTGTGTAGCTGTAAAAGAAGCTTCATATGAGAATTTTCTGCATAAATTAGTACTATCAGCACAAGAGAAAATACAGGTGCTATTTTAGAAAGTGAATTGTCTTCACAGGGCTATACAGTATTAAGAAAGCATTGATAATCTGCTCTGCCCAAAATGTAACCAAAAAAGCAGTTGAATTATTCACTATGATAAATAAACCTTCTCAGAACATATAGGATTTTATAAATACATAGAAAAGTATAAAATGTGGCCCAGACACCTTAACTGGACAAGCAGAAATAAATATCAAAACCAAATGAATACTAATAATAAAAGGGAGAGAAAAAGCATGCTGAGAAACACAAGAGAAAAATATTTTAAATAATCTTTAAAATGTGTTTTTCCTTCTTTTTAAGAAGAGTACATTCTTTCTGACAAAAATAACACTAGGCATATTGCATTGTTTCATTTGACTTGAAGCATAGTGTTGTAGAAAGGACTGCTCTTTCCTTGTGACAGTGCAGCAGCCATTCTGAGTTCTGCTTAGTGACAAGCACTCAGCATGCTCTGCCTCTGACATGGTGTTTTCTCCTGTATCACCCAGAAAAAAAGTTGCATATTCATAAATGTTCCTGAGCAAACAGTTAAATTCATTTTTTCCCTTTTCTCTAATTTTCTTCTATTCACAGCTGTATTGCAAAATTCTAGAGAGCATCATTGAAAAATTTTAATAGTTTCCCAAATCATAATTCAAGATCTTGTACATTCTTGTAACAAAACTTTCAGTTGGTTGTATTGTTATCTTCTTGGGATCCCCAAGAGCTAATTTATGTGCTGCGATTTTGCTCCAACAAAAACATTTAAAATACTTCAGCATGTGAATTCCACTCTGACCACAGGATTTGAATTTGGAGTTGTGGAGCTGTGCTCTAACAAATACACTGAGTTTTGAAAGAAGGAGTATTAAATTAACAAATATTTTTTAAACTCAGTAAATAAAGAACATATATAGATATGCATTTGCTCTTTAATTTTCAGTTTTAAATAATCTTAGCAACAGTACTGTTTTGGTGATACTCTAAAGATTTTTGCATAAGGATAGAACGGACTCTATATATTTTATTAAATAGTGAACTTATAGAGAGAAACACAGGTAAGTTTTCAGTTCTTTACTCCAATTATTTTTCCAGAAAATATGGGTACCATTCTGAAGGTGACATTTCTTTAGAATCATAGCTATTCTTCACAGAAATATTTTTCTTCATTTGTTTATGTCCAATCTATACACAGTAGATTTCAGATACTTTAGTTCTTTGAACAAGCTGGGAAATGTTTAGTCAGATCTTTTATGACCTTTTAATTTTAAGGAAAGAGTCTCCAGAAGGCTTGTGTTTTTGTAGTAAAAGAAACTACAGTAGACTAGTGAAAGAAACTACAGCAATTCAGTTATTTTACTAACTTGCTAGAGGTCAATCAGCTTTTCCTTGGCAGTCTGAGTTTAAGGTGTACTTGATGCATACCTGCCAAGAATAAATAGGTGTAATTGCCAGGGCTACTTCTCCCTGAGCAGAACGTTTTCATGTGAGGATAATGGGGCTATGCTACACTATGCTTTTTTTCTACTATGAAAGCCTATGATCTCATGTTCTCTTTCCCTACTTAAAATGTTCATTTGTCCTGAATGCTTTCATGAGCATGGATAGATTGTCCTTCCTACTGTGACACCTGCATACACAGTTAAGGGTGGGGCAGTAAGGACTTACACCTGGAAAAATCTTCAAACATTTTTATATGCGGTTAATACCTTACTACACTGTAGATAAATTTGCTTGATTCCTTTATCAATTGGACAGTGCACTGGAGGTACTTATGCATCATTCATGGACATGGTTAGTGGTGGACTTGGCAATGCTGGGTGAATGGTTGTATTTGATGATTTTAGAGGTCTTTTCCAAAGTAAATCATTCTATGATTCTAAGATTTTGTTCTACAATTTAGAAGTCATCGGAAACCATTGAAAGCAGCAGGCCTTACGGCTTTTGTATGTTCAGTAATCGCAGTGATTTAGACCCCACTGTGCCTCTGTGGCCCGGTGGTATTAAGTTCTCGAATAGAGAGCAAGAGGCCTCATCCTTTTATGCTTAGTGACTTAACTGTTCTGCTTTTCCTGTTGTGTCTGACTGAGCTCAATTCAAAGATGCAGAGGGGAACAGCCAAGTGAAAATGGAGAGCATTCATCTAGGTCAAAATAAAACTATGCAATTCAGTTTCAAATGACATCTATCAGCAGCCATTAGAATTCTAATCTCAGAGTTTTAGACAAAATTTAAATAAATAAGCTAATGATCAAATATAAATCAGGTCTCTTGACAAAGGTTAAAGGAATGGAAAGTGGTGATAACTTATCCTTGCTGCAGTTTTCATACAATCACCTCATGGCTTACCAAGGTTACTGAGTTGTATATCATCCTAAAGTGCATGGGGGTGGACCGAACCATTTTTCTTCCTGATAATACATTTTCAAGTTTTACAAGTGAACTGTATCTTTGTTTTCACATTTTATGCTTTTCTGTCTTACTAGTTCCAATACAATTACTGAAAAAAACCCTGTTTTTCTTATTCTCTCATATCCTTAAACTAAACCTTACTTATCATAGCTCTTGAAATAGACTGGATTTCTTGTTGCAGCAGCTTACACTAGCAAGCCTCCTATGATAATCAATCTTTAAAAGCTTATAGAGAATCATCTTTGAGGAAATGTAGAGAAACTACACCATATACACAATTACTTATGTTTACTTGTCTTAAGGGGGCAGCAGCACCACACTGTGCACCTCTAGAGCTGTACTTGTCTTCTCTGCCAGTGGACAAGATTAAGTGAAACTCTTTATTCGGTAGGGGAGCTCAGTGGGATCTTGGTGATGTTTGTCGTATTAGGTCTTTACAAAAACAAAGCCTGGTGTTTTGGCTTGATAGTGTCCAATTTTTGACATTTGTTAGAGACATAAACAATGTCAATAGCATGTTGAAGTACTTGGTATGTGTCACTGTAGTTTAGCTGGACAGGTATAAGGCTGTTGTTGCTAGCAGCAGCCAGATATGCATTTTTCAAAAGCATTATTCATCTGGAATTGGTTTCTGTAGTCATTACTAAGGCCTAGAGGATATAATATGGAAATAATAGAATAAAAATTTACTGTGGCACCACTCTTTTAAAAGCCACCTGGTTTCTGTACTTTGACGTATTGTATTCTAAATCACTTACGCAAAACACTATTGATCTAATATGTTCTGAATCACTCATATTCTCCTCAAGTGTGATGCCTACTAAGCCCTTTGTCTGCTTTCTCAAATCAGTGTTTGAGTGCAACAAACACTTTCTCAAATCAGTGTTTGAGTGTAACAAATCAGTGTAGCTTGGGCGTTCTTTATTATATCTACTGTATATATCTACTGTATCAAATCACAAATATGTATTTCCACCCAGGTGAAAGGTTATGAATCCATGAAATTCTGACCAAATGCCTGGGATGGATCTATGTAGGAAGAGTCAAGATTTCACCAAGTATTTTCTAAAAGCAAATGTATTTTTCTTCTCTAAGTGGCTTTAACTGAAAAATCTTGAGATGCGTTACATAGGGGTGTGTCTGGAGAACACCCAAATCACTAAGACTCTACATGTGATGCTGAGAAAATAGCTGATAGTGCAGCTAGTGCTTGTTGTTCAGAGAATTTACCTCTATTCATCAATTAGCTATTATATGCAAATAGTGAAGCTGCAGATAACAAAAGTAGTGACTAAAATTTACTGAGTAATCACTCAGTGATTGCATGATGTAATGATCAGTGGCTGTTACTTTAGAATGAACATTTAGAGAAAAAAAAAAGATGGAAATAAAGACATTTTCTTTTCTCTAAAAAGGCAATTACCAAATTACTGGGTCTATCAGACATTATCTACCATTCACTATGGCTATCACTGACCCAGAAGATGGAAATTTTCCTGTAAAGTTGTTCCTTTTTATGTATGAGGTTACTTTACACTATTACATATTGCATGCTATTGTCAGCTTCATGTGTGAAAGCAAAATTCATCTAGTTATTATGCCCTCAATAATTTTGATTTTTACATCTATTAGAACTTATATGAAAGGGAGAACAAAATGTGTATAGTGAAATTCTTTGGTTATTTTCTCTGTCAAGTGTTGCATCTGTTATGTTTTTGGAAATGTTAGCTGCACCTGCAGGCTCAGAAACATAAGCAAAAAAAGAAAAAAACTACTCTGCTTTCTCCCAAAGAATAAAAATATCAGTCACTTTTAATAAAAGACTGCTATGTTGTAAGACTAAGGAAGTTATGGTAGTAAAAATATTTTCCTCATGAGATATCTTGGGTGCCATCTTTATTGTGCCAGCTCTGCAACACACAAGCAGTTTTTCTTTACTTTTAAAAAAGTTTTGAGAAATGTTTTGTCCCTGAAGGTATAGTGTACCACTCACGTGTTAGAGAGAATTTTGAGTACTCAGGATCTGAAAAAAGTTTCCAGAGTTCTTATTGCATTCAACATCAAGCTGTAGGACAATGCAGTCAAATCAGGCTAACAGCCCACATACTGCAGTAGACACCTAGCATCCCTTATTACAAGAAACTCTGTAAGAAGAATAAAAAGTAGAAAGGTACAAAGATCACAAAATCATAAAACAAGAAAACCTACTGAAGATATCTAATCATTTTGATATTCAAAGTTGTTCCTCTTTATAAATACATGTATTTTTCTGTATTCACCTATTCCTCTACAAAAGGTGAAAACAAAGATGTCTAAAACTTGACCAGAATCCTGCATCGTTAGACAAGAGCACAGTACTTTGCTCTGGGCTAGGTGAGACAGGAAATGAAAGAATGCTCGGTTTTTTTCCCATCTTCTTCTCTTTGCTCCTCTATTTGCATTGTGCCCAAGCCTATCTGTGCAACCTTCCACATGTACATATACTTCATATCCTCCCCTCACATAGTATATCTTCTTGCCATAATATACTGGATAGGAACCACTAAATGGCATCTGATTATGACTATTATTTCAATGATTCTATAATTCCAAGGCCTCTGATTTTCTATGAGAAGTATAACTAGAGTTAAAACTGTTAGGGTTCCCTTGTCGTTTTTTATTGTAAAGGATTTTATTTCTTTATAGTTAAATGTAATTCTGCTATCCCAGAATTTGTTGTATGAATATCAATTGGACTTCCACTCTTTGTAAAAAATTTCACATGGTTGGCTGAAGTTACTTTGGCTGAAGTTACTCTTTTCTTGATGAACTACCTTCCTTACTCTGCAGTGAGCCAGGCAATGTGGAGAATGCCATAGGGAATGCCCAGTAGTGGAGGCTGTAGTTCTTCCCTGCTGTGGGATGTGCAGCAACAAGAACTAAAGGACAGTCACTGGGATTCCTCCACTACTGTAGGGTTACTGTGGCATGTGAAGTCATCGTGCTTTCTGTTCTGGATCTTTTCACCTGTGTGATGGATCCACCAAAAGCTATCACACAGATACAGCTACAGGTAGGATTTCTTAAAATGTTTTTGGTGTCACAGGACTTCTAGCTCTCTTCAGAATGGAAGCGTTCTGATGAGTATCTGTCTGGTATACATACAGTAATTCTTACGCACACAGACATAAGCATATAACTGCAGATGACACAAACTCAGTAAACTGAAAAAAATATGATGAAAGTATTTTATTGTATTAGCAGGATAAAAGTAACATGCACAAACTTTCAGGATCTAGTTATACTACTTATCCCCTCCTTTGATTCTTACCAGTAATTCTTACGCAAATAGACATAAGCATATAACTTCAGATGACACAAACTCAGTAATGGAAGGGTTTGATTATAAGGTTGACTGTTATTTATCAGACTAGTGCAAAATACTATCTACTTTATACCATACGTACATTCTAGTGCACAGACGCACAGTATGTGCGCAAATTAAGAGATGGATACACTGTATCAGGACCCCTAGTCCTACATTTGATATATTATTCTACTACAAATTAGAATGCTCTTGAATGATGGCAGAGGATCCATGTCTGTTATTTTCCTTCAGTGGGATCAAACTAGGTTGTATTGTGGCTTTAACAGACAATACCTAAGTTGCAAATGGATTTTATAGTTTTGAATGTTGGTGAGATTATTTCTGGATTTCAAAAATCCTTTTCTTGGCACACAATCTTCAAGGCGTTAGGGTGATAGCACTTCGGCTAACATTATACAGCAAACTACCCCATGCATGAGAACTTGTAATAAAAAGTATTTTTTCAGCCTGTCTTCTGATATTTTCTGCTGATGAAAAATTTATATATTATCTCCCTTCATCCTTGTGCTGGGAAATAAAATATCATGACATAATGCTGAGTAGATTAATATTACCAAGACAAAAAGTTTATCTGGGATATGTTAAGATGTAATAAATTTAATCAATTTAAGATGTAATAAATTACTGCATGCTGGGAGGAAAAAGAAAGGCGAAAACCCAAAAGGTAAAGCAAAGGTACTCATTATTTTTACAGTGACTTACATATGATGAGCTTATGCACTTACAATGTGGATAACAGAATACATGAATACAATCCTTGATGCCTGAAGATGCTGAGTACAAGACAGTCTCTACTATAGCTATTTAATCAGGTTTATTTATAACCTTTCTATCCTTTAAAATTTGAACTCTGTGTTCTTTGATATCAAAGAGCACAGAGTGTTCTTTGGGGCAAGGAAATCAATACAGAAAAGGTGGTTATTTAAATTTAAACATGTTTCCATTTTTCATGTATTATACAATGAGATAACAAAACTATAAAAGTATGCTCCCTTTTAAAGACACATTTTGTTTCTGTCTATCATCCACTGCTTCAGATAGTGACAGTGATCAGAACATACTGCCTCAAGATTTTTTTTTTTTTTTTGTTTCCTCTCAGTTCAGATAATCTCACTGCACTGTTTGATTTATCATTATCTACTCTACAAACAATGTCTTTACTGAGGGAAACAGGATGTCTACGGGCTGTCCTTAGGCACTAGAAAGTATTGAAAGTAGGCAGCTACTTGAGTCAGAAGGCTGCTGAGACCAGTAAAAGGCCTTTTGAGCCAATGCCCATGGAAACATGTAGCAATAGCTAACCTAAATATGTTTAGCCTGAATACCCCAACTGCTATTGCAAGTGAGAAAGGATTCAGAACTCATTAAGGACTGAGACGGAAGGAATGAAAAAGTCACTTAACTAACCACAGCCTTCTGTAAACCTCTTTATCTCAAAAAAAAAAAAAAAAAAAAAAAAAAAAAAAAAAAAAAAAAAAAAAAAAAAAAAAGCATGCAGTTGTCCTAGGGATTGTTGACCTTATCCTTAGGTAAATCTTGGTTTCTTCCTACCCTGTCTGAGACAGCTTTGAAGCTTAGAAACCTACACACAAGATTTCAAAGCCCTCTAAATGTTGTCCTTAGGATTTGCATCTGCAGTAGTAAGAGAAGACTCTTTCAGCTTGTTGGTTTCATTTAGGGTTTTTTGGGGGGGTTGTTTTTTGCAGTGTTGCTTTCCTGTATTTTTGGGGTTTGGTTTTTTTTTGGTGGTAGTGGTGGTGTGATAGGGCTTAGGTTTGCTTGGTTTTTTTTTTTATTCCTCAAATGCAGGTAGATTGTGTTTCCTTTTAGTTTTTAATGTGAATAATACTGCCTTGGAAACAATTTCCCAAAACAAAAGCAGCTGTGTCTCTAAATACGATGTATGTAACAATAGTGCTATTCAAACTGCAAGAGACTACAAAACTGTTCTGAATTGTTTCTAGAAACCAGGCTCAGACAGCCAAAGAACATGTGAAATGTTAGGGTGACAACGGAGTGCAAAGAATGCACTCCAAAAAAAAAAAAAAAAAAAAAAAAAAAAAAAAATGCACACAGCTGATGGAAAAAATAAAGCATATGATATTGTCCATGAGATTGCCAAGACACCTGAGAACTGCACAGAGGAAGGATGCCAGAACAGTAAAATAAATACTGCTGTCTTTTATTTTAGTAGTTTTGACAGTCTGTGTTACAGACTGTGTGAAAGACAATCTATGGGGGAAGCAATCAACTTCAAGGTCACAAATTTAACCTGCCCACCATGCTGACTTAGCATGGTGGTATTTATCAAAGCACACAGATTTCTGCTACAGCACACACAACTTTCCTGGGCATCAGGAGATATCTGGCATTTTTTGTTTCCTACAGGCCCCTGTGTTTTGATGTCAGGGAGGGCATCTGCAGAAGCAGTCTTTCCAAGCTGGCAGACCATGGGAAGTGACTTCTAACCCATTTGTAGGAGATCAGTGCCCAAATGTTTGTAGTAAAAAGGTCAGGGTAATAAAATGTTTAATAATGAAACTTTTTCTTAGCTTCTCTTATGAAAGAAAAGAAAAAAAAATATTGTTAACTCAAAAAGAGAGTTAAAATCAAGAATACAAAACTACATTGAATCCTATCTTTATTTTTTTCCCCCAACCAACACACTGTTAAACCATTATTTTGAAATTCAAATATCATAGGCTGCATTTTAGGGTTTTTTGTGTTCTATTTTTTTTTACTCATAGAAAATTGTCCTGGTTTAGGACAAATTAGGAGGAAAATCTCCACGAGGAGACAAACCTCCACTACCCCTTCCCCCCAACCCCG
>VZUI01063686.1:0-100275 GCA_013401135.1 Cettia cetti | reverse complement strand
TGCCTTGGACAAGCACCCATAAGCACCCAGCAATTAGTTCCCTTGGCAACCCAATGGGGAAAAATTCCACAAACAAACAAAAAAAAAAAAAACAAATTCAACCCCCAACAATCTTTAAAACCCAAACACATTTTAGTATACTTGAGTTTCTAAGACTTGCAGCTTTGTGGCACTTAATTCTGTTAACAGTAACTCATTGGAGTTCTGGTGATAAAATACTGGGGAGAATAAAGCCTACTTAAATCTCCAGGGCATCAAAGAGCAATGAGAGGGCCACTGTCTACTCAGGGTTTGGCTCATCTTCTCTCTTCTGGATTGCTCTTCCTCACTGTTCACACCACTTCTTCAGGGCACTTTTTAAACAGTTTTTTAGTCATTGAGTCCAGAAGACAAACCTTGTTAATTGATTTGAAGGCTGATGACAGAAATCTGGACCCAGCAAGACTTCGTCCACTAGGTTTTGAAATAATCAAATGTCAAGTGAGTTTGAGAGTCAGGTGTTATGAAAGGACCTGTGCTAGAGGAAAGGGACTCCATGAGTCTGTCTGAATGTTCAGACCACAGTCATTGCAGGCCCCTGAGGACAGGCGCTTTTTCTGCTAATGCCTTCTTTGGCAACAAACTGCCTCATCTGGTTGAGCTCTTAGAAAAACGAGCTCCCAGGGACACCTGATTCTACCAAAGCATTGTGTTCCAAGTAGGATAGGATGCCCTGGCCTAGCAGGGCACAAATGATCCTCAGAAGCTGTACTGAATGGTATGTATGGCAGATTTATATACATGGCTAGATAAAGACATGAAAGAAATGAGATCTAAAGTCTCAATAAAACCAGTGGCAAATGTTAGATTTTTCCCCACACCATACCTAGAAATCTAGGTCTTGGCTCTGAGATATCTACTCAATAATTTTAGTTCATATTTTTTGCTGACTATCATGGAGTTATCCCAGCCATAAATTCAGCCTGTTGACTTTAGTGTAAATACTTTCTTGAATACAGCCAGTAACACTAGATGTTCTTAATGACACTGCTATCCTCAGAGATATTTCCACCACAAAAGATGTCAGAAAGCCTTATTAAGACATCTAGTTCTGCCTCTCTGTTTCCTCTCTGTCTTAGTGTGTCCTTCAATGCCAATGCAATACGGTGTAGGCTGCAGTGTCAGAAGCAATGCAGCAATCCAAGTATTCTGTTCTTCTGTGGATGTCAACGAAAAATCGTGTTAGTGCCTTGATGTTGTGACAAGGAAGGAATTGCAGTTGAGCAGCCTTTCTTTCCTTTTTTATTCTTATTTATTTTTATTAAAAATATTTTTCTGGAATATTTTTCAACAAAATATTTTGGTCACTTGAAAAAAGTAGCAATGAAGAGGAAAAAAGGTGAAGGTAACATCTCTATTCTGGGAAGAATGAAGCCTTGCTTCATGTTAGTCATAACTGGCCTTGAATCTGATACAACTTTCTCAGACTTGTTAGGTGATAAGGAATCTTCCAGTTTGCAAGCTGTTAAAATGCCATTTCTGGATTCTGAATGCCTTAACATGAATTACCCTCTGAGAGCATGTTTGTCCTAACAGGCCAAAGGAGTTGGCCTGTTAGTTGTCAAGAAGTTAAAAAATAAAATCAGGTTGATGTAATGTCTCCACTCATTAAGGTATACACTACCTTAATGTCTATTATAAAAGTTTTGTTCTCCAAATTTTAAGCTCTGTAGGAGAAAGAAAAACAAAGAGTCTATTTATTTTTCTGTTTATGTCTACTTCAAAAACTTTTCTGAAGTGATGGCTTTTTATCAAAACCAGAATAAAAAAATCCAAATTAATATCTCGAATTCCTTTTAAAAATAATATTGTTTTTCTTTATATCTCCCTTCTAACTCTAAAATTTCTCACCCTTCTGACTCACCCTGGCCTGATGTGAATCATTGCATGGTTATACCTGTAAAATTGTTTTGGAGCACAGAGCTACAGTCTTGTTACATAACATTGAGGCATATCTTTCTGGGTGTGTTTTCAAACATTACTGCTTTGTAGATCCATAGGTACAGTTCCAGTGTGGTTGGGGAAGAACAAAGAATATTATTTAAAAATTATAAAAGATCTACCTACAGTCAGGTACATCTTTTTTGTCCTGTGAATACCTTGCTTTGGAAACTACAAGCTCCATTATTTATCCATTGATCAGGCCCTTAAGCCCTTCTAGGGGACAGATATCTAGCTGCTTTCACATCCTTCTCATTGTGAACCCCAGACTTCCAGAGTGCTGCTTGTAAAACATCCTTGTTCTCACTTGCCTGACATCCCCTTAGGTGTACTAATTCCCCTCCTTCCTCCCACGTCTCAACAATCATCAACTACTGAAACATCCAGCATACCTTTTTGTGACTATTTTCTTCCTACATTTCATTCAGATATAGCCAGAAAGATCACAAGCAGAAAGCTTGTAAAGTGATTAAACTCATTTTCTTCGTTTGCTGTGGCGCCAGCTTTCTAGGTCCTTTATAGAAACTAGCTCAGTCATGCGGCAGACTGAGATTCCTGGTGCAGATCATTATGCTCCCATAAATTATCTCAGATGTACCTGAGCCAGGGTTTGAACCAGACATTGAGAGGAGAGGTTTTTTTTTCCTTTTGCACTTTTCTTTGCTGTCCTGCACCACTTTTCTCTTGCATGTAGAATGGAGAACAAATTCATTTTTCAAGCAGTTGATTCTGTTTAATTATACTGTCTTTGAAAGGTACTCTTTACTTTTCAGCCAAAATTATCTTAAATAAAATTTATGTAGTAGCCTAATCTTGTAAAGAGAAGGAAAAATGTTTTCCAGTCTTAATTATTAATTAAATGAATCACAGTGTATTCTAATAAAAAATTACAGTGGCCATACAAGTTAGTATTTACTTCTGATGAGCTTATGCCTGTGTGGGTGCACAATTTATTAGCAACTGTCAATTGAACTGATCACTGAAACAGAAAAAATTCCTTGGATAAATTTGTTATTGATATATTTAGTACTCAAGTTTTAAACTGCATTCCTTGATAAATTTGCCATGTTATCCAGATGAAAACCTTAGTGAAATTTCCATGACAAAAATTAACAAGAATCCAGGAATCATTGAGTTTAGTTCGCAGTTTTGCTTCAACCTAACTTTTAGGTTATTTTGGTTTCTAAATATTTTCAATCCATATTTTTTTAAAGAATGTTGAAAAAGCTTTTCTACATAAACAAGACAAATGGCCGAAGGAGAACAAAGTGACTACAGTAATTCTAATGCTCTTGCAAGGTCACTGGCTTTACTATGAGCAGGTTCAAAACTGTGCCATCCATGAGTAAATAACTCCCTATTATCCATGGAGATTAAAAATACATCAAGGTGAGCTCAGCTCCCTGAGGAGGGTGAAGTGGACATGGCCTAATACCTTCAATATGAGTATGGGATCTGCTAATGGTCCTGGAAACACACAGATATTTCAGGCCACAGTTGCTGTGGAGAAGTCAATTGTGCAAGCTGGGGGACACTGGCGAAGGATGTGCTGTTCTCACTGGCATGGGAGAGGGCAGAATTCCTGATCTGAGAAACAGATTTGAACCCAGGATGAATCTGGGGTCCATTTGTAAAAACAATAAATTGAGCTCAATAGTTTCATAAACTGCAAGTGCAGCAGCATGACAGCAAAGGGTTGATGGCCTATAATGCTTTGTCAGAAGATTTTCCTCTTAGAATTGTCAGAGTTGTTGCCTGGAGAGAAATAAGTGCCCTTTAGGACAGGGTTCAAGTACAGGAGTAGTTTAGTCTGTCTTGCATCTGGGAGGACAGAGGAATTTATCAAGAAAATCAAAAAGGTTTTTATGGCTGACTGAAAAATCCTAGACTTGAAGGAGGAAAGTTGATGTTTTGATTCATGCAAAAAAGAAGGGAGATGTTTCCGCTGTATTTTAGAGCTTTGAGGTGAGTTTTCTTTCATATAAACAAACATTTGCCATGTTTTTCTGAAAACATGCCTCACTGTCATTTTAGCCTGGGATTATCCATGTGTCCTGGAGACAGGCAGACACCTGGGAGACAATTTCAGTGAGCAGAACATTCTCTAGTTGCAGGAGGTATTTATTACGCCAAATCATTGTTTCTCACTTCATTTCACATAATCATAACTTCTGTGGCATTTCCTTCTTTGACCTTCAGTATAGATCAGAGGACACAGCTGAAATCAAACACACTGTTTATGTGGGCTTGGCCCCTTCCAATTAAAGGATTTTTTTTGTTGCATATTTCCTCACTCTTTTTTTCCTTCAGTATTTCATTATTACCACTCCTTAAGTTTCAGTGGCCAATGTAACACTGTAGTTTTCCTGCTTAGAATGCATTCCTCTGTCACAGATGTTAACAGAAAATCCTCAATTAGTGTGGAAAATATTGCAGTAACATTCTCTCTTTTGCACAGGTGCATGGCAGATATTTTATTTCCCTTTGGCAGCAAATAGAAAAAGCAGCCAAGTATTGCAGAGCTCAAATTAAAAAAAAAAATCAGAAAGATTTGTCAAAATGGGCAGCACCTTTCTTCTAAAAACAGCAAAAAAGGTTTTGTCTCTACAAAAACAAAAGCTAAGAGAAGTATGTTTCATTGGGATTTTTTTTTCTCTGTCATTCACTCTTCTCATACCATTTTTGGCCTTCTGTCTCTTACAATCATCATTATTCTTACTTTTCTGATGTAATATCCTCTTTCTGAAATCCCAGATGATCAGCTCTGACTGCAAAGAGTTGATTTGCCTGTTTTCATATCCTAGGTAAGGGCTTGTTCACTCTGTCTGGGAGAAATGTTTGCAATATTTTACAATTTATACAAGATTCAATAATTAAAATGAGTCTTTAGGCTTAAACCAAATACCACAGCACATATGATCTAGACAGAAGTTATACTTCATTCCCACTGTGGAGTAAAATTAAGCCAGATCCTGACCTTGAGCCTGTAGTTTGCAAAGAGCTTTAAATGCTGGGCTTGTGCACATTTAACCCCACTGTAATAGTTATAGGGTCACAGGGAGGTGACAGATCCTATCAGACACTTCCTACTGTAGATGATTAATTATGAAGAGAGACCTTTGCATAGATTATATTTGAAAATTTCAGCTGAGGTTCTTGGCAGACCTACAGAAGCATCTTTGCTGATTCAAGCCAGCTAGTGTCTGTTGTGTTCATCACAGATTTCCTTACAGAAGATAACCATCCATGCTGATAAAAGCAATGAAATTTCAGTACAACACAACACTGGAAATTTGGATCACAAATAAACAAATATTGCCATCAATATTCCTGGCATTACATAGCTGCTATTAATATCAGGTTTAGATATTGTAATTTTGTTTCTTAAACCACACAGATAGAGCTTAGATGTATGGATTTATTATCACATTTGGCATATATTATTTATAGCATAAGAAAGGTGAAACATCTTGCAGCATGCATGTAAAGATTAGGATTTATTGTCCAGGAATCCTTGAACAATTTTATCAAAAGCCCATTTCTAGGTGGTGTTTTTCTGCAATAAATCATACAGCAGAAATCTATCAGTGGTCACCACTAAGAGATAAATGAGAGCAGAGGAAAGAGGGTCATCACAGAATTTTTTTCTGTATCATGACCTGTCATTGGCAAAAATCCATTTATTATCGTACACAACTGATTTTTTTCTCTCACTCACTGGGTTTGCTGTTCTAGCCACTGTTATCAAAAATAAAATGAAAACCTTTGCAGAATGTAAGCTTTCAGGAATCTTTAAGACCAAAAGAGCAAAGACCAGCACAACTTTTACTCCCTTTCCTTGCCTCCTCCCTCCCTCCTGCACCACACCTCTTTCTTTTCTCTTTTCTCCACCCTCTGCGTAAGAATAAACTGTTTTGAGGTTTTTATTATGGAGGTAGGAGAGGAAAGGGACAGGACCATAAACTGATGCTGTGGCAGTACATACAGAACCTATAGATATACACAACTCAATCAGTTGGTATGTGCAGGAAGGAGGCAAAATCTGTATTGCCCTGGCAGAAGTGGGTGAGCTCTTCTTGAGCTGAATTAACCCCAATTGAAGTTGTCCAAGAACCTTCTTAAGTTTATTAATAAAGTGAAGTTACATTTCTTTAAGTAAGGAGGAAGAGGGGGAAGAGCAATGAGGAGGAGGGCTGAAGTGTGACCTTTTATTCAAGTTGAGATTAATCAAGGTAGGAAGGAGCAATATCATCTCACATATCTCAGTCAATATCACCACCCAGATTTCAATAAGGTCCTCAAGAATGATCCACTCATGCTCCAGGCAGCTGATGTGGGATTTGTTTAGATAATGGAGCCTTCACCTAGGGCAGAATTACTCTCATAGGAGTCAGGTTTGTGGGAAACTAGAGAAGAGTGCATTGATGAAATTTATATAATACAACATCAAAAGTTTTAAAACCATTTGACAACTAGAGAGATTTATGTATAATTCCTGTATAGTAGTGTATCACTGGGGAGCGCACTAAGATACCCAGACTGAGCTCCTTTTGGAAAGCCTTATTCCTGCTTTGTTATTTCAGGATTTTATCACAGTGCAAGAGTTTTATTTGATTCTTTATCTCTCTGATATATTTGTCTTTTGGACATATGTCAGAATCATTTTACTTTCCCTGAGCTAGGTAAAGGAGCAGAAATGCAGGGTCTACGTAGTCCTTTGAAAATAAATGAAATAATGAACTTATGGCCATTCATTTGTGAACTTCAGCTGCTCCTTGTCAACAGAGACAAAGGTGGGACTGTTTAAGATAAGACCAGGTATGAGAGTTTACATCCCTGCTGGGAAGACCTCCATGTATGAGAGTCACCAAGGTATGATCTACTTTAGAACACTGGACTGCGAGTTCTACACCACAGGGAATGGGTGCCATCCTTGTGGAACACAAGTCTCATTACCAAAATCATCCATGTGCTGCCACAAAGCAAAGCTCTTTCTTCTACTGAAGTATGTCATATATAACCAAGTAATCTACACTTTTAAAAACTTACTTTCTTTCTTATGAGTGAAACACTAGTGATTGAAGTAATTTGTCAAATGACTAGTAACTATCACAATTGTTCTTCAATAATCTTATCACAAGAAAATACAAGATCTGATTGTAATGTATAGTTTATTAGGTTAATTCTGTGTATTTAATTAATTTATTATTAATATATTATATAAAATAATTGTTAATTTGATAAACTGTTGCTATATAATATTTACATATTATTATTTCCTTAATTTAATGGATGGACTTTAAGATCAAAGGTTGGACTCGATAATCTCAGATGTCTTTTCCAACCTAATTGACTCTGTGGTTCTATAATTTATGGGGAGGAAAAAGAGGAAAGGCTTGAAGAGACTAATTCAGATTGCTGAGAGGAATATTATTTAAAAACCAGTTGGAAGAAATCTTTATATCTGTTGTGGATAGTACAGAGATGCTACAAGTGTCAAATAAGTTTTAGCTGTAAATATATTTTACATCAAGGACATGCAAACCTTGTTTGTATGAAAATTACTCATTTGCTCTGTGTGATCAGTTGTAATCCCGCACAAAGGCTTGATTTTAACAGGCTGCAACACACGTGCAGATTTTGGATCTTCATGGATTAAACTTTATTAAATTTTTTAATCTTTCAAACTTTTCTTCATATACTGTAAGTTTAGATAATTTTCCTTGTTGCTTGCATAAGTCTTTCACAAAGAAATTAATTCACTCAAAGTAGGGAAACTGTGATACAAATTCAGTGAAAGAAAAGAAGGAAAAGCTACCTGAAGTAATAAGATACTACAAGACTCTAACTAAAACATTAGGATACCACAAGAGTCTCTTCTTTTTCATTTCTTCTTGACTTCATTGTTTATTTTCAGCATGCTAGGTAATTATCTTCAGAATTCTATTAAAAATTGAGTTGTACTTAAGAAAAGTTTTAAAAATTCCCTTTTTTTAGAAATAAGATCATTGCTACTCTTTTTATTTGGCTAACATAATTTTAAACTAACTGGAAGATTTTATTCCTTGGAATCATGACAGGTACAGATGTGAATGTTAATTTATGGCTGCCATATTAAATGAATGGCTCAGCATAGTAGCTCACATTTCAACTTTACTGTAAACTCAACTAAACAGCTTAACCTACATGCAAAACAAGCTCCTCTAAATGGCTATGAATATTTTTAAACCATTAATATGCTCAATATTGCACATAGTATATTAGAATATAATTTTATGCCTATAAACCAGGAAAAAAAAAGGCTACAGGGCAAATCACAAATTTTTAAGTTGTTAAGGCTTGAATTGATCATAAATCTATTAATTTCTTCTTCACTAAGAAGCAAAACAAGCAGTAGTTTACACTCTGCAGTCTAGGTCTTTCGGGAAAAGACAGTTTGTATCTTTCCTTTTAGTATTTTGGTTGAAACCTTTAATTATAACCAATTGAATCTCCTTAAAGATTAGGGGGCCCACATAGACAGACGGTGTATACCCAGTCATTATCTGGAGCTCAACCAGAGATTAATGTGGGTGAATTTTCTATGATATCATGCACTTTTACCTATTATCAGAATTTAAGATATATGCCACATAACCTTTTATTTTAATATTCATGCTGGTTTTAAGTATCTTCTTCTTATAAATGGTACAATGAAATCTTCCCTTAAGGCAATTTTTTTCCACTGATTGAAAGTTGGATGCAGCAGCACTGGGGATTTTATTAATGAGGAGAAAGAAGTGTCTGTGATTGTAGGACTTTGAGAACCACAGGAATTATGGGAATTGCAAAACAATTGCATGAAAACAGTTTAGCAGGGCCTTACAGAAACCCCAGTGTGGGTGTCACTGACAGTGGAGCAGAGATACACTGGATGTATTTTGGATGTATGCACCAATATGTGGATCACACTTTGATATCCAACCGAGCACCATCTGCACAGAAATGGTGGGACCTTGTTGCCTGCTCTGTGTTGGACAAGCAGCAGAAAAGTGGAAAGAACAGAGAAGGTAAATAACAGGCAGAGGCTCCTTTTATTGGCACAGTAAGTGGCCTCAGCTGCCCCACCATTGTCTGTCTGGGGCTCACACAGGGAAAGGAGTAAAAAGGTAGTTCATGCAGAGCAAATACTGCATGCTTTTGCTGTGTGGGACAAGGATGATGGCGCAGAACTTCCCTCTTCCCTCCATTTCTATAGGCAGACCCTGTGGTAAAGCAGCTTCCTGGTCTTAATCTAGGATAACACTTTTGCCTTCCCTTTCCATTTAATCCTCAGAGCCCATGTGCACTCACTTAGCAAATAATTTTGGCAGACAGAAAAACGGAAGTAAGCAAGTCTGTGTTTTGGAGTTCAATACTATCAGGTTGATAAGACTCAGACAAGTCAAAGAAATTCCTTGGCCTCTTTTCTATCACAGCCACAGAAATTTGCTCAAAGGAAAGATGCCTCATATATCATCCCAGTATGACCATGTTAGATCAGTTTTGCTCAGCCTCCTTTACACCTGCAGGATTTTGTGGTCCTTATCCCCCCTTATGATGTGAGTGCTTAAAATATCAGCAAGATTTCCATAAGTAAAGCAAGGTGTGAATGTAGTCCAGAAGATTTAGGGCTCATGTGAAAGACTTAAAAATTAGTGGTGAACTAGAAAACTATTTGCCCTTCAGACATCTGGGACTCATATGAATTCTCTGCAGCAAAATAACTTGATGTACATGGGAAGTGAAACATTGAGTAGCAAGTGTGAGGAAGTTTCTGGGGCTTCATCTCCTTTCCTTTGTGCATCCATAGCATCGCAAATTGGATAATGACTTTGCCTTTTGCTATTCACAAGCACCATATTCTTCAGGGAAACTGTAGGGTCCAACAGCTAAATTATTGCTGTCCCTTCAGTGTCTGTTCCTGAGACACCATGAGAAAGTTGTAAAGATTGCAGGATATCCAATTTACTTTGTTTTTCAAGTAGGTTTACAAAAGTGTTTAGATCAGTGCATTTTTAATGGGAGAATAAAGATGGAAATGTGAGTTTTAGCAACAGAAATGTGAGATAGCTAAATTATTTTCCATTTTTAAGTTTTATTTTTCCTTAAAAATGAAAGGAAATGTGACTGGAATGGAAAAATGCAGCAGTGAAGATCAGAACCTACTCTGGAAAGCATAATGTAATTGTTTATAGTCATTTCTTATAGCAACATCTAAAAAAAAAGAGAGAAGGAAATTTTCCAAGTCAAATTCCTCACAATACCCATTATTCTAAATTTCTTATATTTTACTGTTTCCCAGTTCTCTTGGCACTTCAGCAATAACTTAGTGGAGCAGATCTTTAAACATTTCTCCTTTGAAATAGCCCACAAGGCTTGCAGATAAAATTTTTATAAGAGGGGTAAAAAATGCCTTTGTTAAAAAATGTAAGAAGGAATCTTCAGCAAAAACGATGACAGGATTGTAATTTCTACCTGCAATGTTCTGAAAGATAGAATGGTAACTCTCCTAATGATCCAGACCTATATAGGAGAGCACTAAACTCAGTCCCCTCTAACCCACACTAGAAGCACTAATGCAGAATCACTGCCATGATTTATAATATTGAATTTTTTTTTTGTTTTGCAGCTTTTACTATTATGGTGCAAGAGATCAGAATGAATATACATGGTTAATCTGTTTCTCAAAACTTCCTGCCTTTGGGTTCCGGAGCAACATAACAGCAGTGCCTCATGTTTCCAGCATTTAGGGATCTAATTGGGATATTGTTCTGTACTTGCTGCTAGCCAGTGTAGTGACAAGATGAATCTCAGCCAACACTGGCAGCCAGCCAGCACATACCTTGCATAAACAAAGTGCAGGGCAATTAAAGTGTGAGCGCCAAAGGAGTACTGCTGGGAGAGAGCACAAAAATAGCCATCCAAGGAAGCTCTTGGAAAATACATTTCTTTGGCTTATTGGAGGACTGCTGTTCCATCCATTGATTTCTTTCCCTTGAAGGGAATCTGTTTTCCCCTCTTCAGTACTGTTGATCTTTAGAGAAGTTTGGGAAAACCTTGGAGAGAAGGGAATTTTTTCCTAACAGGGCAGGGGACACAGGATTTCTATTACGTGAATTGAGGCAAGACAATATTAGAGAAGAAAGAGCTTTGAGACGTGTGTTATGAAATGGAGCTTTCTATAAAATGCGTGGATTGGGTGCATTATACACATATTATGTGCTGCAGAAATATAGAGCAATCATTCTGTACACAGCTATGTATAAATATTGAAACAAGGCCTGTAATTCCACTCATCAAAATGAAAGCCTTTAAGGAGTCAGATGTTCCCCCCACTCCCTGCTATGCAAACAGGTCTGCATTACTAAACTGAATTCACAATCACCTTATTAGAAATCTGTGCATCCTCTATTGAACATCTAGTATTCTAAATGCTCTACAAATGATTCCAACAGAGCATTTTTTGACGTCCAGTGACAAAACCTAACGGAGCTGAAACATTTATTATTTGGAAACCTGCTTGTTAATAGACGGGTTGGAGAGGGAAAGGCAGAGCAGGCTGGGGAATTAGCTAAAGGAGATAAAGGATACACAAATGTACAAACACAATTTCCATCATCATACCCAAGCAAAGCAGTTGATCACAATACATATTTTTCTTTTCCTTCAAATCTGCTCCAGTGTTCTTATGCAGCAGGCGTGTACTTGCAAAGACCAAAACAATGGGCTTTACTGAATTTCTGCCTATCCCAGATAGTCTTGTTGATGGGTCTAGTGGGGATTTTTTTCCTCTCAGAATATATTTCACAAATGAAAATTTTATGTCTGTAAGATAATTTTTTATTTCCCCTGAAGTTATACAGAGTACATTTTTTCAATAATTTTGTTATTTGTGGGCAGATTTACTTATGTCAAGCAGCAGCAGAAAGAGTTACAGAAACAAGCTCTTAAGCATATTGACAACTATGGATGCATTTATTAATCTGAGCTTCTCTATATATAACATTCAAATTCTTCCCTAAAATGTGTTTCTTTACATCATGTCTGTGTCAGGACAGAAGCAGCAGATACATGTTTTTTACCTTAGATTTCTTTTGGAAAATATTTATTTATTCTGTGGGAAGAAAAGGTTATTTTGCAGAGGTCAGACTTTTATCATTTTCTTTTTATGGAGCAAGCCTTTGGAATATTATAATGGTATGTCATCTAAGCACCTAGATGACTCTACAAGGTCAAACAGAGTTACAACGGGCATATTTTATGTATGTATCTTGCAAGTGTTGTCCCAGTACACTCCAACCCCACCAATAAACCATTTTATTGCTTTACAATAAGGCAGCTTTGTGTTTCACAAGATTTTTTTCCCCCCCTTTGAATCAATGCTAAATTCATACAAATGTCAATAACAAAAATTTGCCGGGTTCTTCCTGGGGTCATTTAATGACATTGTTAGGATTCTTAATGTAGCTACTAGGTGAAAGAGCTGCCAGTACTGCATAAAGAATGAGTTGTTCCACTCCTGCCACAGCCTCAGCTGATTTACAACCACTTTGCGTTTGATGTTGGACAGGATAATTTCATCAGTCTCCAGCCCTTGTGATCATGTCCCAAAATGACTAGTCAGGTGAAGCCCTAGCCAAAGATTGCTTGTCACCTGTAGGAAGTAGCTGTCTGCTATGAGTAGTCTTTACTCATAAATGTAATCATCAGTTAGCTATTCATTGAGCTATACTTCATGGCCTAGATGTAGTAGTGAGGATAATATACAAACACCTCACAGGGAAAATGCTTTGAAACAACAGATGTGCACTTTAAAAACTTGGGATTTTACAGCAGAACAGCATCTTAAACGGAAGTAACTGGCTTCCAAGTTCATCTCTGAAGGTTACTTCAAAAAACCTGTCGAAATGTCTCCCCCTCCCTGAGTGATTCACTGAAGCAAATGGCCTGTAGTTAAAAACAATGATTTCTTTAAAGTCCAACACCAGCACTGTCATGTTGATTTAAGGCAGCCAGAGCAGGATAGGTATAAATATTTGGTGCACTGTTGTTTTGAAAGAATATGTGATGTGGTGATATCTGAAAGAACAGTATGCTGATGCAGCCACATCTCTGGGGACAAATTCTTATTTATTTTGGTTGCATTCCTTGAAATTGTGGAGGATGGGTCTATTTCTACTACAAGTGATATATTTCCATCACATCCAGACATATAATTTGACACGAACTAACAAACACTCATCCCTTTTTTGCTATTCAGCTGGGATTAACCTGACATTTGTTCTCTTATTTTAAATAAATAAAATTTTTTTTTCAGAAAAAGTGAAACTAGTAAGAATTCTGCAAAAGGATTATAAAATTGCCCAAGAGAAAAGCAGTGCTGTTATTAAGCCAATGCTGCTGTAAATGATAAATTAAAAAGGCAACATGAAGAGGCTGAAAAGTGGTGACAGCTACAATGAGTACATTTTCTCGTTTCTCAGTGTGAGATCACAGTGCAGGAATATATGAACTTTGAATCCCTTTGTGAAATTTGTGCTCATTTTAGCTGTCACTGCTGCAGGTGATGAACACTCCCAACCTGTTGTTTCTCCTCTGTGCTTTTAAAAATGCAAAGGATAAGTTCTAGTAACAAAGGAGTAGATATTCTGACAAATACGGTCACATAGCTAATGGGGAGATATGGATAAAAGCTTCAATCTAATTTGGAATTTATCCAGACTCTTTTGAGGTTAAGGTCGGACAGATATTTAATTTCTAAAATTGTAGCTGGAAGAAAAGCATAACATTTGATATGTTTTAGTTGTATCTATTTTGTCAACATACTTCCAAGGTCTGAGTGCACACTATTTTTCATCCTCAGGTTTGTTCCTCAAGGTCTGTTCTCTTTATTAATTTCACTAAAAAACTTATAGATCTAGTACCTGAAAAAAAAAAAAAATCTAAATTTAAACTACAGGTTCAAACAACTCAAAATGCAGAAGGAAATGGACTGACACTTCTGGTTTGTCTTATTAATAAGAAAATAGTCTTTTGCAAATTTTGCATCTATAATATATCTGAAACTGGATTTTGGAATCATAGAATGTGCAGATGACATGGTTTAAGATGTGTTTTTTAATTTAATTTTTTCTTTTCTTGAGTAAGGAAGGATAGAAATCAAAACATACACAAAAGAACAATTCAACTTTTCTTCTACAGAACAAGTTTTCAAACTGTATTCTGTTAGTACAGGTCTTTATGTTAATATTTTTAACATCTCTTTCAAAGGATCTGTATTTTGGAAATGTATATATGGAGAGGTTGTCTACTTGTTAAAATTCTCTTTATTTGATCTTTTGCGCTCTGAATTTTACTCCCATTGCTCAATATTCCTGTCTTTTCTTTCAGAGCCTGAAAGTCTCTGTGGTTTGTATCAGCTTTTACTGTGATACTGGACTTCTTAGAGAAAAGCTCTCTCATGCTATGGCTGCCTTTTAGTCCCTTCGTGCTGATGAACACAACAGATACTCATTGTGCAGGAATAATTGGGATTTTTTCATATTCTTTTGGCTTAAAAATGAAAATAAAATGTTATGCATGCTTTAATTATTAATGAAATATTTCCTGTCTTGTGGGTTTGCATTGCTCTGGTCAGAACAGGGACAAGTTTTCAATGTCCAAAGGTGGAAATTCTTTTCAAACAGGTAGTTTGCAGTGGACACCCAATGGCTGATTCTTCCCTGAGTACCATAGCACTACTAGGCACAATGGTAATAAACGTGTTATATTTGAAAATGCTTTTCCATGTATGACAAAAGAAAGAGCCTCTGGCAATTGAACACTGCTTTCTAGCACCCAGTGTCATTTCTCTCCTGTAAATTGTGTGCACAAACTCAACTGCAGCATGAATATTCTGCTTGCCCTTGCAAAGCATTGATTGACACAAGCCATACACAGCTGTCAACATCTTCCCTTTACAGAGAGGCAAGGGAAATTATCCAAAAATGAGACAACCAAGGCTTACAGGAATGTGACACCTTTACCTCTATAAAGTAGGTAAAATTTGCTTAAGTTTAAAAAAAATAAAAAACAAAACACCAAACCCTCAGGTAATCTGTAACTTTTTTTTACTATATCTTAAACCAACACAACTGTTATTGTATTGACAGTGATGACTGTCACTGCCTTTGCAAGCACTGATGTGGCTATGTGACCATGGAAAATGGCTGTTTGCCAACAGAGAGTCTCCAGAAAGGTGCTGTCATGCTGCAAAGACCATTGCTGGGACAGAATGGCTTTCTAGGGGAAGTTGTAACACCCACCCAGTGTGTTCAGCAGTCTCCACAAGTACTGGAGCTGAATCTTTTCCAGGAGCAGCACTGAAGGGTTAGGGCATGACTGCATCACTGAGGCAACTGAAAAGCCCCCTTCCCTTCCCACACACGGATTAATTTGTATTTCCATTTAACACAATGTACAGTTACAACTGTGTTTCTGCAGTCAGAATTCTTTTTCCAAATGGAACTTTTTTTTTTTTTTCCCTGTGGATTTCCTTTTGAAAGTTTGTTACCTCTCTAATCCTGGTATGTGCTATTCTATCTGGAATTCTTTCCCCTTCTTTCATTCTCTTCTTCACTCTCAAGGAAAAGATATGACTGCAGAGAAAACAATGTTCATCTTTCCAGGTTAATTTCATGTGTGATTCCAGCTGGCTTCCTTTGATGTTTCAGACATTTTATCTTAGATTCTCAGTATCAGTGCGAGAAAAACTGTTAATTCTACCCCAAATTTGGATCTTCTAATTTGGCAATGTTGCTTTACTGTATCTTGTGATTTTGGTCTGGATCCAGGAGACAGTTTGGGTTGGTTTTTTTTTTCTGAATATTGATTTGGATAATCCCACCTGAAAAACTGGAATAATGAAAAAATAATTATTATTTCTTTAACTATTGCAAATATCAGACAGAAAAACAGCCAGAAAAGTACAAAACATAGAGGAAGGGAGACAAGTGGCCACCATAAAGGGCTTAAATGAACAAAGATAAAACACTATTTTCATATGTCATGAATCAGTACTGAAATTTTTTTTTAATTAATGCTAAGGAAAATGTCATGTAATACATACAGTAACTAGGATACTTTCTTTTCATTATTAAGATCTTTCTAAGGAAAAAATCTTACTTTTCCTTACTCTTGAATCACAGTGTGGTTTTCTTCCAAAAAAAGGTTGAGAAAAAGAGAATATTTCCAATTTTAAACCTTGCAGCAGTAGTAAAACAACATCTGCAGATTTAAGAGAGTCATTATTTTATAAAATATTTTTATTCCTAATTTTTAAACACTTATAAGATTTATTAGTATAAATTAGTCACCCTGACTGGAGTTTATAGGAATCTATGAAGAGGAACTATAAATCAATACATGGTGATTCACCACATCCTAAAATAGTCCAGATGAGTCATATTTTGGAGGTGTGCACTGCTTTTGATGACTATAGCAGTATATGTAACATATTTAGCTCAGTCACAAGCACCTGCCTTTGAGACAGTCAGGTGAGTGCAGCTGAATTTCAAATTTTTTGTGCCTGCTGTCTCCTCTCCTTCCACATTTCCTGAGTGGAAACAGAGGGGAGTATATATGGAACTGAGCTCTCCCACATCAGCCCATGTGCCACATCTACAAGTCCCAGAATCTGTGGTAATACTTCTGGCAGATGAGCAAAAGGCAATGTCTTGTGTCATGTCAAAGGAGAATGTGCTCAGTTGTTATCCATGACTTATGGTTCATAACTTCCCATTCAGACTCTTTGTGAGCTTAAAACACATTTTACCACTGAGATTTTGACGTGACTTGAGTTATTTCAAATGCTGTGAGTATGCAAAGAAATCAACTTGTTTTGAATGTTTGGAGTGATGTTGAAACTGAAAAAATATGACTGAAATGAAAAATGAGTCCCTTAATGTGTGTTATTATACAGCTGATGAAAACACATTGAAAACATTGAAAAAATAATGGTGTTAGTTTCTACAGTGTGAATGTGTGTTTTTGCAGTAAAACCTGCATAAGAATTTTTACTACTTCTTACAAAGATTTAATAAGAAAGACTTTAAAATTAGTTTACTGTATGTTTGCCTGGGCCTCTTCAGAAGCAGTACAATAAAGGGAGTGTTGGGTTCTGCATAATATTTTTTTTTTTTAATTTCCAAGCTATGTGCAGTGCCAACCATTTTTGGCTTGCTTTGAATAACATAGGGTGTTTTATATAATAAAAAGTTAAAAATGCAAAACCAAAAGTTTTAAAACTAACATTCAACTTATGATGTAAAAACAGTTTTGTGCTTGATGTTGATCTGTTTTGCCTCAGATGGGCCAACATGTTGCCTTCCTGTCCCTCCATCAGGATGTGACTTCAGCACTCATTAGCATTCTCTGATTTGAACCTGTACAAATGCCAGCCTTGAATGCCAGCTCATATCACTGAGATTGCAATTAAGATTTTTTTTTTTTTCCAGTGCTGTGAAGAAGGTAAAAAATCTGGACGTAATGTGCTTTCTTGTCCGGGGAAGATAAAAACAGGGAAAAAGTGGAGTCAGTGATTGCAGTGGACAAAAGTTGCATGCATCAAATAAAGACAATTACAACAACACAACTCTTAAGATCAGATTTTATATTAGCATATGAATGGATTTTTCTGAAGAGTTGTCTCTGAGGATAAGGCTTGAATTAATCACTTTTTCCCAGGAAGCAAAACACTTTTATTGCAGAAACTGCTTCCCAGCTCTCATCATACAGTGATTATAAGCAATTTTCATAGTCATTGCACTTACACTGTATTTCAGGGTGTAAATACAGTCATTTTTAGGTATTCCCTCTATGGAAATGTCCCTATCTCCACTATGCATTGCCACCTCTTTCTCCTCAAATCCCCATCACAGCACCATGAGCAGCCCTTGCTGGCCACTGCTTTGTGTCTAGAGGAGAAGCAGACAAGGTCAGGAGCAGGTTCTTCTCCAGACACCTTCCACTCAAGCAGGGCAGAGCAGCACTGGCTGTGCTGCTTGGCGCTCCCGTGGGAAGCAGGCAAAGCCCTGAGCTGGCAGTCAGCAGGCACCTCTACTTCCTTCCTGAAACACTTACGGAGCCCTAGGTGGTGACTTCAAAGACCGTTTATTCACTGCTCAGAGGAATGGATATTTTGTAATACAAAATGAATCGAATTTCAAAGCCTGTAAAGGTCAAAAGCAGCCTCTGGCCAAACAAGAGGAAGAAGCCTATGTGAATTACACCTCTTCATGAGAGGCCACTTGAGCGTAAACAGCCCTTGTGAAGTTGCATATGCAAAGAGTTAAACCACAAACCTCTACAGAGACTGATGGATGAAAATTGATCACTCATCCCTAGAACAAGCAGAGACCAGAAATGCTGGGCTGATGCAGTTTCACTTTGCCTGCTTTTATTCTTTCAGGTTTGGTATTAACCTCTCTAGAGATGGGACTGTGAGCATCCATTTCCATCGCTGCATATGCCAGATCAGACTCTGCAGGTGTGAAAAGCCCTGTGGTGATGATAGTACTCACTCTCCTTAAATTAGTGCAGGAGATGGTGAGTCTGGGAGAACAAACATAAGAACCTGTCACAGTTCAGAAGCCTCCCCCTCCTTCACAAAATTAGTCGCTTTGAATTACAGCTAATACTAATTCTGTTTTCTGTATGGAACAGTACAGACCTATGTGATTTTCCAAAGGAATTGATTAAAAAGTGCCCTGCTGTCACTGGTTTAAGCTCTTGCCACCCTGAGTGGAATTCAATGGGTAAGAATAAGGACAATCATGCAAATATTCAGCATAAAGTGTTAAAGCAAGACATTATATTGGCTGTCTTACTCGAGACATATATGGCACTAATGTGTATCTTATTGTATTCCTTACCTAATCATCGGATTTCTAGCCATTTCACACATTTCAGGGGAAAAATATTCTTTGATGACCTTTTCTATCTCATGGTGGGGTTTTTTGTATCTTGCTACCAGATTAAAAAGAACCCAAATAACAGCAAGCAAGCAAAAAAACAACCCCCAAACAAAACAAAACAAAAAATAGACATCACAAGTTGTGGGTATAGGCTTCAGAAGAGAGAGAAAATGACTCATAAAAATTTTCTTATGCATGTTGTCTAGGGTGTAAGGTGTGAATTTTAGACCCTACTAACTTTCAGTATATCCAATATTTGATGCCTTTTGACTATGTAGTCCCTTGTCTTCAAAAGCAGACTGACCAGTTGTGGTAAGAGCTACCAGATCCAAGGCCAATAAGCTTGTTTGGGGATTGGGAAGGATGAGCTGGTGTCCCTGTGTTTCTGAGCACTGTAGTTCTGTAGCTGTGGGCCACAGAAGAAGATCTCTTTCTCTGAGGTTGCTGCTGCTTGGTGGCAGGTGCTCAGGGCTTTACCTGCGAGAAATTGAACAGGAATCTCACAAAATTCAACAAGGGTAAATTCCAAGTCCTGCATCTGAGATGGACTAATCCCTTGTACTAACCCAGGCTGAGGACTGCCTGACTGGGGAGGCAACTCTACTGAGAAGGCCCATAAGATGTAAACTGTGAGCTGAACATGAGCCAAGGTGTCTTATGTCATTAAAGAAGATCAACAGCATGCTGGGGTCTATTAACAGGAGAAAAGCCAGTAGATTATATTCCTTTTTTACTTTGCACTGTGTTTGACCACATACTAGATTTGGGCCCCCACTACTTCTAAAACATGACCAATGTGCAGTAAGTTCAGTGGGGTGCCCCCAAGACAGGCATGGCTGGAGAATTTGCCCAGTGAGAAGAGGCTGAGGGAGCTGGGCTTGCTTAGTCAGGGAAGTGATGGCTTGGGGGGACCTGTCAGTGCCTCCGGGGGGCTGCTGAAAAGAGGGCCATGCTCCTCACAGTCATATGTGCTGAGAGAATGAGGAGGAATAAGATGAAAAACAGACATTTAGCCTTTACATAAAGAACACTTTCACTGTGAGGTCTCTTCAGCAGTGGATGAAGAGGGGGTTTGTAGTCCCCATCCTTGGAGATTTCCAAGAGCAGATGGCATAGACCCCAGAGCAGGTATTCAAGCTTGGCCTGCTTTGAGCAGGAGACTGGCTGAGAAGTCTCCTTCTATCCCTTTCATCCCAGTCATTCTGTGAGCATGTGGTTTTTACCCAGCAGAGGACCTGCTTGATGCTGGAGTAATTTCAGTTATCAGTAAAAGCAGCATACTCACTTCCTGGCTAAAACATCATCTAAAAACTTTTGTAAACATTAAAATGGAATTTTAAAATAAGAGAAATGCAAAAACCAAGGAAAAAAATCAGCATATAGCTTGAAATTAGTTTGATGAAGAGAGCACTCATCTTCACTTGAAGACAGCGGGCAAAAGCGAGCACAACTGTCATCTGGAACAGGTTAAACAGAGGCAGAGTTGCTGCCCTGACCTGTGTCATGACCTCTTGTGTGAACAACATCAGTGCCACCACACTTCAGTTGCCACCACATGGTGCCTATAAAGAGAAGAGAGAAGCAGCACTTTGTAGCTGTCACCTGCAAATCCCTCCTTATTGGCAGGTATTTTGCAAGGGAGTACTAGGACAGGATAATTGCTGGAGATAGAATTGGCAAGAGCAGTGTATGGGAGACACATTCAATTGCACATGAGTATGGTAGGTGAACTATAAAAAAAGCAACCCTGCCATTATCTGTTGAACAGCCGGCAACTCTGGGTCTTCCATTTTGTTTATGGCAGAGCAGACAAAAGGCTGGTGGTGTCAGCAGCAAATAGCCTGGGGACTGTGTGCCTTGGAAAGGTGTGATGGATGCTTTTGTGAGCCATAGCTCAAACTTTGGTGACAATAACAGTGAGGCATTGCAAGTTTATTTGCAAGATTAAGTCTAAATGTTGTCCCCAGAGTGCAGTATAAAAACTAATTAATTTTTTTATTCTTTATCATTGAGATCAACATTCATCCATAGGAATTTGCATTTCTATATGACCCTTGTGTAAGCCAGCTTGCATGGGAGGAGGACCAATTTTGAGATTCATCAGTAGTGTTGTTCATCCTACTCAAATATTCCATTTATACTAAATGTTTCACAAGCAAGTATATATAGTTCTGCAGCCAACCTTAGGAGGAAAACAAGTATTACTTATATGAGAAGTATTATACTTATGTTATACTTATATGAGAAGGGTTACTACTTTTCATTTACTCAATGTTTTACTATGCATTTGTGTAATGAAAGCAGCTATATAGCTCCCCTGCTATATGGATTCCTCAATATCTAGTTCAAGTAAGTTTACACTGCAGTCTTCCACCCATTGAGAGCATTGACTAGGCTTTTCAACCGAGTATTTTAACAGACTTTGGCTTCAAGTCATAAGCATCTTTACACCTCAGCACTTCTTTGGTTTCCAACAGGTTTATTCATCAGATTCAGTGCTCAAAATTAATACTTGAAAATGTTTTTAAGTGGGCAGAGGTTAAAACACCTGCAGAGTGAAGACATAAGCCCTCAGGACATGAAAGTAAGAGAGAGGTTGAGAAAGATTTTAGAGGGAAAAAATATCTTACCATGCCATCAAATCTGTGATTCAGAGCCTCTCCATACAAAAATTTAGCCAGACAAATCTCCTTTCAATCTCCAAGTTCTTGTGTTAGCACAATATTCCTTATAGAAAGATGTTGTAGAAGGGATGGGTGCTATCCCCTGGTTTGCCTTCTCATACAACGAATGCCTGATATGGAGCTGGGACACTACAGGCCACAGACATATCAAATGGGAACATACTGGAATCATGCTGGGAGAAGAAGGAACTGGGAGAGAAGGTGCTCTGCAGCTGTTGGACCTAAGCAGCAGGCTGCAGTCAGGCAGGAAAATTTCCTTCATTCCAGACTCAGCTTGCATTGGTGCCCAGAAAATCGAGTTACCTAAAAAGTCCACATCTAACATTGTTAGTCTTTATGTCACTTTAGCCTCAGGTGGTTTAATTACCTACCAAGCCAGCAACTTTCTCCTGTGCTACTGGGAAAGAGCCAAATTTTCTTCACCCCTTCAACACAGCACACTGAAGAAAAAAACCTCTTTAAAAATTGCATGTAGGCTCCTATACTAGCCAAATTCACAGATGTTTCACAGAGGTATGCAGTAAGTCTGTAGTCCTGACCCATCAGTTTTTGTGGCCTTTTTCTACTGAGTACATATTTTCCAGCTTGAATTAGCTTTGGATACAGAAATTCTTTCAGTGGAAGTCAGAAGTGTCTATGGGTCTTCCTGTGTAAAGACTGAGGGAAAAGTCAGCCTAAACAGAGCCTCCAAAGCTAACAGCTTTCCTTATTAAGTCTTATTATCCAGAATGCTGCACTTTGTAGAGGGGAAAAAAAATCTAAAAGACTGGAGAGAGAGCAAAACTGAGACAAACAAAAAATATCACACTTTGAAATCCATCCCTTTGGCAGCTGTCCCTTTCTCATTTTGGCAGACAGAGAATTGCTGGCAGGACTAGTGAGGGAAGGGTAAAAGACAAATGGTTCATGATGAATCCTTTAACTAAGCTGATATTTCAACACAGCACTTGCCAGCATTTTTCTTTGGCATACGCTTTATAGAACGTACATGACAACCACTTTAGCATTGTTAATATATTGGCATTACCTGGTTTATTATTCATCTCCCTCTGAATGAGACCCCAGACTTTCAGGGGACTATCACATAGCAGAAGCCCTTTTTTTTTTTCCTAACATTTATTTCCCTGGGTGCAAAAATGAAACTAAAACTATGGGACCATGATTTACAAAATCCAACAAGCTAGCTTTTTAAAATTAGTGTATTAATTATTAGGGTATGGTCCTTTGTAATACTGATAATGTAAATACCACCTTTCAATAAGGTTTGTTAAACTGCTAGACTGGGTGAACCAGTTTCAGTATGACAAAAATTAATAAGATCTCAAATTCTTAAGGAAGTAAAATAAAAATATGGACTAGGAGGTAATTTTGGGGGATTTATGTATTTTTCTCCTGAAAAAAATGGCCTCCAGGCTTCAGGAGCAAAAGTATAGAATAGATCAAGATGTACTGATGAAAACAAAATATTTCAAATTCTGCAAAGAAAAAAAATAGCAAGCTCAAACAAACCTGTGAGCTGAATTCAGTTTTTGTTACAATTAATTCCAACATTTTCATTTACTTGAATGGGTCCAGCACTACACTATATATATAGCAATTCATTGAATCAATAAATCTGAATTTAAAAATAATTACATTAGCAAAGAAGAGATTGAAATACCAAATGGGGTTTTTGTACATTCATTCACTCATTCATTCATTTCTTCCTTATTTTTTCCTTCCTTTCTTGCTAAATACTTGACTCATTTTCTTTTAACAAATTTTTTTTTGTGTTCCTAAAGTTCCCACAGGTGGCATTCCACCACATCTGCATTTTTTGCATGTTCAAGGAAACAGCCCGTGAGGACTTAACAATCACTAAATGTTATGTGTGTAAGATGAAGTATGTACTACCACAGCAGATGGACAGGAAGACCTTGTCTGACATTTTAAAATCAAACTGTTGATGTTTAATTGTACAAATTCCTTATAAATGCATCTTGCTCCACTACAATACGATACTGTAAAAATCACTGGTGAGGTAGTAACTGAAGGAAATGCAGTACAAATTTTTCTGGCCAGAGAGCTCAATTAGTTCTCCTTTCTAACAGCCTACCTTCATTTCCCATCCCTGCTAATAAAATACTAAAATTGCAAAGAAAAAAATTACAAACTTTATCTTCTGAAATACTGATAATGACTTCAGGCTTTATTGCAGGAAATTTTGGGGGTTTTGCAAAAAGAGACTATAAAAAAAAGGTTTGGATATTTTTTCCTTATTCGAAATTACTCTAATGCTAGGATTTATTAATAGAAGGAAACTGAAATGTGAGTGCCTAAAAAGGCAATATGGATTAGCTCTACAAGCTATGGAGAACATGAATAACAAACCATGTATTTTTCCTGCCGTGACAGGGCACTGCATAAAAACACTAGGGGATGGATGCAAACAATGTGCTGGTGAGAATGACAATAAAACAGAGATGACAGCATAAAGAGAGAATGATGAATGTATTAACACAGGTAAGAATGTTAGATAAAAGATCACAGGGAATAGCAGAAAATTCACTCTAAGCAGATCTTGAATAGTCTAACAGGAAATAGTGCTGTTGTTAGATGTGGTTTGATAGGGAATGTGGTGACAACAGAGTGAAGAAACCTTTGAATTTATATGGAGAGATTTATATTTATGCCTCTGGATATACATTTATAGATATTTATACTAAATATATACTTTGATATCCCTGTAATAAATTTCTATAACCAAATGATAAACTGTATTTACTGTAGTTAACACCCTTTGCCTGCTTTACCTGTGCTACATTCTTTTTTTCTTTTCAGCTGGTGATTTCTCTAAGCAGCTCAGAGCTGCTGTCAGAATTGTTGAAACCTGCCAGATTTTTTTTTTCTTCTTTTCTTCCCAAACACCTCCAGAGATGGAGAATTCTCCTCCTCTGCTGTATTCTGCTTTGAAGTACCTGTCTTGAATTACCCCATTTTGTATTAGTTTAGATTTAAAGGTCCAATTTCTCTTATCTATCAAAGATGAGAAAAGCAGGGGAATTGAGGCTGCTATTATAAGAAAAACTGGCATTAACACAATAGACAAAGATTTCTTGAAAATGTTATTCCTAAACAGTTGAAAGAATGATGTTAGTCTATAAAAGAAAGTTACAAAACCAACCATTTTTTTTAAGTCTTGATTTTAATTTCAAAAGACCCAAAACAATAAATCTATTAAAGTTATGTACTTTTGGCTAATAGCTACTTGCCTGGGATTAGTCTCTAAAACTGTTTTTCAACAGTTGAACCAGCAAAGAAGATGAAAAACCTATCGGCTTTAGTAGGCTTTATATTAGGTCCTTAGGTGTAAATAGTTCAACATAATTTTATTTTATTGCTTGTTAGCACTCTCATGTTTCACGCCTTATGGTGGCTCAATGAGTGGTTCTTTTAAAAACCTTTCTCTTTATGTCATTATTTTCCATCAAGTAATATTAGAGATGTAGAGATCCCTGATTGCCTTTTTCAAAATGCGTGTCATGTACTTGGGGCATTTGTTTGATATTGAATGGAACACAGCAGCACTACCTAGAAATTGAGGAGAAGAACTCAAAGACACCGATTTCTTCTGATATTGTAAGTAGCTTTTAGACAGATTACTCAAAGAGGAAGAAAAAAAATTATCAAACTGAACCTCACAGCATATGCCCACGTACAAATTAGGTAAAATTTGTTGTGACAGTTTCAGTATTGCCAAATGTTGCTGAGGATTACAGGCTTACATTTTGCATTTTTCTTCACACACAGCATTTTTAATATTTTGGGTCAGAATTTCACCATTCAGTGGTTATCTTTTTGTCAGCAGTGATCTTGTCAGCAAGTAGACAAACAAGGCTTGATGAGTCGCCAGTGAGGGATATCACATTTACACAAAATCACAATTGAAACCATCACTCTGAGACAGATTAAAACCTGTAAGGCTAAGCATAAGAAAAAGGAGGCTGAAAACCTCCAGAATTTGTGTATTACAGTATGAATGGAAGTTTCAGAAGACTAGTCAGAAAGGATTACTCTAGGAAAGAAAATGTTTGTCTTGGAGACTTTTTTATTGACCTGTGATATGCTTTTGGTTTGAAAGACATGTTAAACAAAGAGAGCTCCAGTCTTTCAAAACTCTCAGAGCTCTATAAATAAATCCCCATAAAATGTACAGTATGTATAAACAACATGACAAAGATTTTCTGACAGTATTTTCTCTACAGTAAAAGTAAAGTCAAAACATCCCATTGATGGCAGCTATTTTGAAGAATTCCTAAGAATACGAGTGCTTATGAGCTGGCAAACTCTCCTTGAGTGAGAGCGAGTATAAACAATGAACTTTTATGAGGTTGCAGCCATTCCATCAAGATCCAAATGCAGCTTGGATGGACCTTAGCCAAGAAGTGACTGCTCAGCATTTAGTAAAACGTCAGCTAAGGGAACCGCAGAAAAACCAAACTGTTCCAGCAGTAAAACTATCTGCCAGCAGCATTTTTGAGAGTTCACCATCTGGGTCCTGCAGCCATCAATCAGACTCAATGTGTCACCCCAGCTGTCCTTCAAGGCTCCTCATAGTCAAGGTAGAGCAGTTGTGAGAAAATAAAACACAAAAATTGAGAGAGCACAGCTGTTGAAAGCTCAAATAAGTCAGCAGGCAAATAAGTCCCAAGTATTAAATAGCACACAATTGTTTCTCTAAATCTAAAGTTCGACCACTTGTATGTCTGAAATGACCAGTTTTCTGTACTACATACAGATATTTTATTTGATTATTCTGTTTTAGTGGATTTGGGTTTTTTTCATAAATGCATCCATAGGTCTCTTTTACTTTTGTGGGAAATTATTCCACAAACACCAGGTCTATAAGTTTGTTTTCTGTAGCCTTTAATCTTAAGGGCTCTACTCATTGGCTCTTACTGTGACCTGTACTTGTTAAAATTAGACACTAATATTGAACATTTTGACTAGAGACAAACTCTGAAAAACTCTGCCATTGTGAATCTCCCACCTGACTGAGAATTAGGGCCTTTAAAATACGTGTGCATGGTTGGAAATTCCCTTGGTAATGGAAATAAGTTAAATAGCAGCTTGTACAGGAACTGAGAGTGGAAAGTATAGATGCAGTAGGAATTTTAGAAGAAACACTACAATAGGTAGGAGCAGTTATTAAATTAACAATTCAATACCTATGAGCAAAACAAAAAATAGAGGGAAGGAAGAAGCAGTGAGAGAAGAAGCTGATGGTTGAAAAAGCAAATCCAATATTCCAAATGGATTCAAGTGCAGACAGTCAGAAATAAATGCCAGAGCTATAAGCAAGGCTGTGAAAATTTAGGGAGAAGTTATTTAATTCAGTAAACTTGAGAAAAAAGAGTAAAAATTCAGTGACCAAAGTTGAACAGACAAGGAAATAAATAGATTTCTGCAGCATTTTTTTAATGAAATTATATGGAAGTAAAGTGGGGTTTCTGTCCAAATATAGTTGATGGTTATTTTCTATCTATGTTAGATTGCAAATTACCACCAATATTTCTTTCACACTTTTTGGATGTTTCAAATACCTATGTAGTGAAGACAGTTTAGTTTGTTTCTTTTTTTCGATAGTTGACTTCACTTTATGAGTGGTTTTAATGAAAAGATATGCACCAGCATCCAAGGTTTGTTATAGTATACAATATAGATGCAATCTTCTCCATATAATGGCTTTACTTAATGTCCATCTATAAAAGTCTGGGGCTGCAGCAGGTAAAGAGTGTTCTGTTGAAATAAAAATAAAATTATGAGCACTAGCTTTTTTTATTCTTTTTTTCCTTTTAGTGTTTAGAAAGATTTATTGTATTATAGTTATTCAATACTGAATTTTTACAAAGCTGAGTTGCAGATGTTAGAACTGTGCATAATAGTAAAAATTTCTCTATTCCAGGTTTTTCAAACAAATGTTTCTGTTTCAGGACTTTAAAGTAAGTGAGTAATAATCACAAAATGTCTGAATCATTTGGCTTGGAAGGGACCTCTGCTCTTAACAATTCAATACCTATTGTACACAAGACTGCCATTTTTGTGCTGTTGTTCCACATATTGCAAAACAAACTCAGGGATACTCAGATGCTTCAGAAGATCTAGACTGGGGAAATGAGAAATGGCAAAAGAAAAATGCAGAAGAGGAGGGTGAAAAAGAACCCAGTGACCTGTTGCTACAAGCACATGTCTCCTAGCCTGTTACAATGTCCATTGCAAACTTTCACAAAACCTTTGGAGGCCTGGGCACACTGAGGACATCAGCTTATATCTCATGCCAAATGAGATTCTTATAGGTGAGGTTTCCTAGCATTTATCTGAGTTCTCAAGTGGAAGCTACCAAGAACACAGGAAGTTATGATTTGAAAAACATTTTTGGTAAAGTATGGTAAACCAACTGACATGCACATGACTTTAAAAGAATTAACAGACATTTGTTTAAAGTACACTTCCAAAAGCATTGTCATCATTCAAACTTCTCAGAAAAAGGACGTACTGCAAAAACACACATGACATTTCGAGTGGACTGGCTACTTTCATGAAGCTGTGATTTAATCTATCATTACTGTTAACTGGTGTCTCACCTAGGTACTTACTGGAGTAAAAGACAGTTTACGACAGCAATAACTTTTGCACACACATCATTTAGCATCAGCCAAGAGAGTTTGTAATGTCTTTCCTACATCTGTGTAGTTTTTAGAATAAAAGTGGAAAATGCTTTTGGCAAAAGCAAGCAATAAAACCCCCTCCTTTGCTATATAGCAAATAAACAGAAATGGACTTTACATGAGGATGCATACCTACTCCTGCTTTTCAACCAAGCAGCATAGCTTCTGCCCACTACAAAGCTTGCACGACTTGTGTTTTGATATCACAAATATTGACATCCTGATCAAAGTAATTGGACTGTATTCTGCCCGGTTGTGGCTGTTTTCAGAGACCAAAGCCTACTTTTCATTGATTCCTGCTGATTTCATGCCAATATGAAGGCATGACAGAAATAATGACAATGCAGCGTATTTTTATTTTGAAAAGAACAATCTGTCCACTCTTGTTCCCTCTGGGCTGAAATAGCAACCAGCACATCCAAATAGAGAGGAGAAGATGGCACCAAATGAGTTTATGTGTTAAATGGCATTTTATTTTGTCAGATTCCTCCATAAGCCATTAACTATTGTATTCTCTCTCACAGTTAATAGCCCGGTCCCTGCAAAGAAATTACATACCTATTCTGTGAAGGAAAATGAAGGCTGAGTTACACATATATTCAAAAATTGCATTAAATATTTATTTTCCATATGTTATATAAAGCATACACAGCACTCTGGGTATTTGTCTTACACTGGAACACAGAAGTTAGAAGAATTACTGTAGCTAAATCCCAAATCAGGCCTAATTCTTTTAAACACTACTCTTCCCTTTTAATTCTTTAAAATACTACTCTTTCCTTTTAATTTAATTAAATACAAGGTTTATCACTCCCCTATGAGTCAAGATAATTAAAGAAAGACCCATATTTGTCAGTGAATCTCAGAAATGTTCTAATGAGTGGATAAGAATCATTTGTAATTAACATGCTAATTGCTTGCATGCAAATGGCCTGTTGTTCAAGTGGTTTAAAAAGTGCTTGAAAACAGTTTGTTTGCCTTCCCTCTTAAGCAGACTAAACATTCCCACTTGCAGTCTTATTTACATTATTAATTTGCTTAGCAAATATTTTTTTAATAGCTAGTGCCAGTAGAAGGAGTGGAAGCCTTGTTTGGAGAGCTCTTGTGAAGAGTGCTATTTTCTCCAGTTCAAGCAGATGAGCAGACTGAAATGTGAGGTTTTCAGGCAGATAATAGACCCTTGGCTTATCAAAGACTCTTATCTGATTGGAAAAAAAAAAAATCAAAGGTAAACTTCACAGCTCATGGAATTAAAAGACAAATGAGATGTCATAATTATCAAAGTGGCTAATTTAGAAAATTAAGCCATTCACATAGGTGACATAATTGCTTGTCACAATCACTCTTTTTCTCATTAGCCCTCTCTTCAGTACCTACTATACAGTGGAACATTCTTTCATCTTGGAAAATATTGCCTATACTGTAATCCCTTAATAGCATAGCCCCTGAAATTAGTGCAAAAAATATACTTAATAGCTTCATTGATGTGATATATTTGTGTGATTCTCTGTTTGATTGCATCTCACATTGTAAAATCTGGTATTTGTGATTCTGAGTATTTTACTGGAGGTTTTTTCTATCTTCTTTTAAAATTACACAATTTAAAATTAATAATCTAATTATGATGGAGTACTTACTATGCCAACATTCCATATGCAAATTCTTTTCACAGGATTATGTTTCCATGTCATAAGGCAGCCTTAACATATAAGTGTTATGAGGTATTTAACCATTGTGGCTAGAAAATTAAATTGTCCTAAATTGTGGATGTGTAGGAAAAATACTTTATCCTCTATAGAGTCATGCATCTTTCTAATATTTTATGTTGCTTTCAGCCCCCTAAAATAATACCCAAAATAATATTCTTTATAAGAAAGTAATTTTCAGGAAGTAGGTGCACTTCCCTGACAATCATATTGTTTATGAGTCAGCAAGTAGAGAAATTATTAATGACAATTTCTAAGAAAGGAAATGAGTCTGGTTTGCTATGCGAGTTTCAAGGCATGACATTGTAAATGGGCAAGGTTAAACATTTTGGATTAAAAACATGACTGTGAGATTGATTAGGGTCCTACAGTCTTGTAAAGTTGGTAGAACATAGCTGACATGACTTATAGTTTGCTGAATTCAGAGAGATTACATTGATGTCATTCATTGGAAGAGATAGTTCATCCTGGATGCATACAGTGAAGCTGTCATCTGTGCGTTTCACAAATATTCATGTGACTAGCATGTTTTGATTAGACCAACACTGAACCACACCATTGAATAGGTCATGTGTCTGAAGCGCTGTGACAAAGTCAAAGTGTGCATTAAAAAACACAGAACAAAAACTGAAAATAAAATAAAGCCAAAACCCCAACCTAAACTTGTAAAGCTTTCTGTGTGCCACTCCTCTGAATATTTGGCATACTTGACATATAGAGTACTGAAACTCATATCGTATAGCAAGCAATTAGGCTTCTGACTGTAATACAAGAGCGTTAATATATCATTAGCTCAATTATAAGCAGTATTGATTTTGGTCTGTATGAACAGACTTCTATACAGTTTGCATGAATGTGCTTATTTATAAATAAGGTCCATCATGCCCTTTCTTCTCCACCCATGGCTGGGCAGGACTGCAACTCAGTATTCCCAGAAGGGAATTTGTTTCAGCTGACAGTTCCTCAAAAGTGAATGGAAAACAAGAGATTCTATTTCCAAGAAGAAGGCCTTTTTCAGTGGGCAGCAGTAGTCTTCAGAACATCTCCTTGTTTTAGAAAATTATGTTAGGACTGATGCTTCTGGATTTAATGGGCCTGACAACACCAGCTATGCATCCTTGGCTCATTGCAGGAGTAGTCACTCCATTTCAGCTCTCCTGCCCAGAAGGCATAGGAGGTGTTCCAATCCCATTTCTTCCACAAAAAATTGTTGACACCAATTCTTTTCCCCAATCTCATCTGTAGTTTCCTACCTTCTCAATAGGATTGTTCATTCCTGAGTCCTTCAGTTTGTTCACAACAAAGAAGGCAACCATTCTAAAGCAACATTTTAAACACATTCCCACTGTTCATATGCAAAAAGAGCTATTTACAGGTCCATACAAAAGTAGCAAAAAACACTTGATCACAAAAACATTTGGTTTAATTTCCTCTCCACTATAGAAGGGCTCTGATTTTCCCACTCTTTTCTTATCCCGCATCCTTCTGATCCCCGTGGTCTCATGTCCTCCCTAACTTCTGGTTCTCCTTTTGTGCCCAGGGCACTCCCACTTTAGTTTAGACCCTTTGGCCTAGAGAGCCAAGAGACCACTCTCATTTTAAACAGCTCTATTTAAAGTACTTTTTCTTCTGCTTTCCTGCTTTACACTGTTGGTTGCATTCAGCTGGCAAGCCAGGTCTGCTCTCAATCCCAAGGGCAGGCATGACTTGTTAAATCTCATGTCATTTAATATCCACAGCTATCTCTGACCCATGACTTGCTCAGTCTTCTGTCATGCTCATTGTTTTCCAAGGAACTTATCCCATGCTGACTTTTTCTGTTGTCCTCAGGCTGCCTCTGGTTAACATATGTAAGAGGTGACACAGACCCTGCCAGAAACTCTTAACATTTATAGTAATAGTTACATTAAATGTTCACATAGACAAAATTTGAAAGTTACGCATAAATTTCCTGGCTGTCTCAGGACAGAACAAATATTAAGTATCTGCTGTTTTTCTAGAAGACATTTTCTTGCAATAATTTTTTTTCATAAATATCTGTCTGGTTTGAGGGAGAAGAAAAGGAGGTTGAAGATACAAGTCTGTTCTGTTATGTCGTGAGGGCGGTCAGGTTCTGATCTCATTTATTGCATTGGAAGCTTCTGACACAGCTTTCTTGAAGCAGCTCAGCTTCTACTGATTTAAATGGTTGTGGACACTGATCTCTTTTAGGTTTGAAGATATCTAACACTGGCTTTCAGAAGTGTCACTTCATTCAGTGGACAGGCACAAAATGGTGACACAGTCAGCCGCCACAGGAAGCCAAAAACATTTAAACATTTAAACATTTTGGTTTGGTGTAGTATTCAGTGTTGGGAACAAGCTTTCTTAGTCAGCTTAAAAAGCAAAGCTGACTTGGAACATCTGCTAATGTCTTACAAAGCAATCAAGCCTAAATAATCAGTAACAGAGCCCTTTGTGATTTGGTGACTTGTTTTGATCCCATTCCCATAATAATTTTTGATATAAAAGAAATCATTTAGATGGCACTAAGGTTGTGATTTCAGTATTACCATCAAAAGAGTGCATGTAAGCTGAAGGTTAAATAAGTAAATTGTTACATCTGTCTTTTTAGGGTAACAATGTACATGTATTTTACAGGGAACACAGGATTGTGACAAAGACTAATGTAAAACAGCTGCAAATGGTGACTGATGATCACTATGTTAATACTAATAGTATTGTTCCAGCTATGCATTGCTGTCTCTCAGAGGCCATGTTTAATGCTAAATAGCCCTCAGTTTATTAACAGGTTAATTGAGGAACTCATCTTGTAAGAGGGCTGATTTCAAGAACAAGACTACCTCCATGTGTACCTGTAAGATCGTTTATATGGTGATAATATCAAAACAAAAGAATCAGCTGTCTCATGCTGGCTGTTGAGAAAAAAATGTATTAAACTTGTGTGTGTCTGACTTGGCTAACTCATGCTTGCAGTTCTATATTCTATGCTGAATCAATCATGCTCAATATTTTTTCCAATAGTTTTGAAATAGAGCTGCCTACAACCAAGAGCAAACCTTCCTTTTCCTTTCTTCACCAAGCTTCCCTATCAAATATTTAGGGTGTTTGAGAGTTATGCCATACACCTAACTCAGCAGCTGGCCTTTTAGGGCTCTCTCTGCTACCCTGTACCTTCTCTTAACAAGTATTTTTAAATTACTGAGCTAAGTCTACTGCCATTTATTGTAGCATATATCTAAACTGCAGTGCATTGCACTAGTTTGGTGTTCTTTGAGTTACTGAAATTATTGAACACAAGCAAGCAACAGTATTTGGAGGGAATGATTAGTCAGCCCCACAGCATTCAATTTCATTAAAAAAATGACAAAACCATATTCCATGATTTTTTTGCATGTAATCTCCTAAAAAATCCACAAAATAAGAATGAAAGGTGGACATAAATGAGCAATAGAAGCAAAGGTGGAAAACAGAGGGTCCATGGAATCCATTTAATGACATTGAAGGCTTGTGCATACTGAGGTACAACTCATTAGTGTTGTAATTACTGTGACTGAAATGGTCCTACTGCTGGAGAGAATTTGGAGGTCATTCATATTTCTCAAGGGACTGGAGCTTCAGACAAGGCTGAGGAGCTCAAATGTCACGGATTTCTCAGTGAAGGTTCACCAAACAGTACTGAGTGATGAATAGACCTTATCTCTAAATGAATCAAAGTAAACAAGGGACAGATTTTAGCACAGACTGTTACAATAGCACAAGGAGTAATCATTTTAAACAGAGTATCAATTTAAATTAGATTAGAAGAATTTACTTTATGATGAGGGTAGTAGAACACTGGAACAGATTGCCCAGAGTGGAGGTGGATGCCACATCCCTAAAAACATTCACCATCAGGTTGGATGGAGCTCTGAACAACCTGATCTATTGAAGATGTACCTGCTCAATGCAGGGGTGTTGGATTAGATGATCTTGGGAGGACCCTTCCAACCCAAATTGTTCTCTGGTTCTGTGATAATCAAAGTACTCAGGAGGAGAAGCTGGAGAAACACACAGTTCCTAAAAGATTGTAGGTGCATAAGGAAGCTGGAAGAAACAGAGGGAGCTTCTGGCCAGAGGACTGCTATGTATCTGACTCCTCTGCTGTTTTTTAGATTTTTGCCAACTACCACTCAATTGCTCAGGATATTTTGCCTTTTCTTACTAGATAAGTTTCCTTTGCATACAATTTCTAAACCCCATTTGTTCATTATGGGTAAAGTACAACACTCATGCTAAAGTGGTTCAGACTAGTAACAATCGAATTTCCAACAGGCTGCTGATCTTGATCTCCTGTCTTTTGATATTCTATTCTCTGTTGGCAAAATGTCTCAAACATCTCAGCAGTCAGCAAGAGTCTGGAAGCAGGTGTCGATTTTCACCTCTTCTAGTGTCAGAAATTATCGTCTAGATGGCATATTGTCTATAGAGCTGAAGTTAAATCAAACTGAGAGTTGGCATTTTTCTCTTCCACTAGACCTGCGGCGAGACAAGGTCAGTTGGAGGAATACTTACACCACAGGCACTGATTCTAGGTGAGGAAGCTTGGCTTCACAGGCAGAACTGCTTAAAGACCCAAAATGGGAAAAGTAACTATAGCTTGTAGTCCTGTGGTTAAGGAAGGGAGGGAGGCTTACTGAATGCTGAGTGAGACAGACATGCAAAGTATCTGTGGAGACACTGAAGCAGCTGAAAAGCTAACTAAAGTACAGTGCCCCCTCTTCATCATTTCCCAGAGTCCAGAAGAGGGCACTGGACAAATTTCCTGATGAGTAGGACAGCTTTTGGAACAGTGCAAAAATGTGTCCTTGGCTCTGCATAAATGAAACGGACATGTCTTCTGTGTAAATACTGTTCTGCGGTCTTTATTTTGACGTTTACTCCAGTTTAATCAACTAGGTTTTAAAGCACATTTGCTTTGATTAAAACTGGGATTGGCCTTGCAATAAAGATGGTCTCTCCAGTGGCTCATTTTGGAAACCCCTTGAACAGTGATCAGATATATTTATGATGCCCTTTAGCTGCATGTTTGATTTCCTTGACATAAAAAGAGGGGGAGGGAGAAAAAAAAAAAAGGAAAAGCTGCTGAGTCTTTAAAGGTTTCTCGTGTTGTTATTGCTGGCCTGCAGCCACATATTCTCTTACATGGTGAATCAAAGACACCAACACTGTTAAGAGTTAGTCAGTACAACACAGGCACTACTTAAACATATTGCTCAAACCATACCTTTTTGTTCCTTTAAAAGGTCACATTCTGAAAACTGTTCATCTTATTACTTATATGAAACAGTAATATTATGTTCTCTGACAAGTTGCACTTTCTTCCTGAGGTAAAAAAAAAAAAACAAGCTTTGATAGCATCCTAACCATTAGCTAATAAAATAGTTATGTACCTTATGTTTTATTAACTGTCTTTGTTTTAGTTACACAAATGTGGTTTTTTTATTCCCTTGTTTATTTTCAATGTTATGGTGTGAACAGGTGGAGACCACAAAGAGTTAAACCATAGTCTATGCTGGGTCCTTATTTAGAACGAAAAGGTAGTTGTTTTGATGTAGGTCTCTTAGCAACTAGAAATTTAGCTCTTTGTTTATTATAAAATACTTCAATTTTGAGGGAAAGAATTTACATTTCTCATTTAGTTGCTCTCCTTGTCTTTTCCATCTGCCTTGATGTAGTCCAAAACAAAATAAAAAAGTTGTTTTCAAATATGAGTTTCAATATTCTTGAATGACAAGAAAATCTTAATACTTACTGTTCAGAGAGGGTTGTTTAAAGGAACACTGCCTCTAAAGTGTACCATTTTCAAAAAAACCTCCAAACCCAAAAAACAAATTTGTTGCTAAATAAATTTTACAGTTTTGTAGTGATTTAGTTTTAGTATAAGATACTATATTTAAAGGAAGATTAATAAAAATAATAAAAGCAAAGCATTTTAGTGGACAGAATTATGCAGTGAGGACAATAAACTAAATATTTTTTGAGCCTTCAAACAGGTTAGAGTACTGGCATATTTAAACAATTGATGAAATTTTGTCCTAATTGGAATCCTGTATCAGAGCTAAAGTATCATCTTGATGCTGTAAAAACTGCCTGTCTGCTTGAATGCAGTGCTTTGATAGAAAACTAATATTTAATTTTTGCAGGAGAAAAACTCACATATCAATTGAACAGTAAACCCCAGAATGTAAGTTATATTTCCATTAAATTGAGATGACCTAACAGTTTTTCCAGCTGAAGAAAGAAAAGTATAATTTTGTGTGAAGACAGTTTATGAAAGAACCCCACCAAATATGAGGCCAAAATTTTCTGAGGATCCAAATAGGACCAGGGAGTCTTGACTGAAGATGGGGACAGGTGCTGTACTCTGGAAATAACCAGTCCCAAATACACTCAAATGGTGGTGAAATTGAGGAAAGGAAGACCATATGCAGGTATTCATTAGCTTGTCTGCAATACAGTTGTCACTTGTGCAGAAAAAGGTGTCTGGTACCTGCTTCATGGGCTTCAAGCATCAAAACTGAGCTCAGTTAGATCTATCCAGTTTGTACTTGAGGCCAAAGAAAAGCAGCCTGCTGCAGTCTTACCAAGAGGAGATAGTTCAGTCAGAAATAGAGGTGACTTGATTTTATATTCTTCCTGTTCCTAAGTTGGCAAAATTGAAGAAAAATTCCAGCTGACCATACAACATTTTTTTGATTTAGACAAGTCAAATATTTGTATACAATATGACTTGGGGGGGGGGGGGGGGTGTTGCATTTTGATACTGAAGATATTATATTCTAGGTTTAATAAACTTATGATAAAAATTTGTAGCTGTCCCTGGTCATGTGTAAATTCATGGTGTCTGCATGTTTGATCAAGTAAAAATTTACCTGTCTGACCACAGTTAGTCCCAGTGGTCCATTAATTTCATACCTTTGGAGATGAAAAATTGTTGCAAATAGAGTTTTAGGAACTGAGTTTAGTGTTGATGTTTACACTGACATGCTCTGTTCAGAAATTTTAGGGCAGAAAGATGATCAGTGGGCTGGAGCACCTTTCTTTTGAGGAAAGGCTGAGACAGCTGGGGTTGTACAGCAGGGAGAAGAGCTCCAAGGAGATCTTATAGCACCCTCCAGCACCTTAAGGAGGCTTATATAAAAAGGAGGAAGAGAGACTTTGTATATGGGTGGATAGTGACAGGACAAGAGGCAATGGTTTTAAACTGAAAGAGGGTAAGTTTAGATTAGTTTCAAATAAATTCTTTACTCAGAGGGTGCTGAAGTACTGGAAATGTTGCATAGAGAGGTGGTGGATTCCCATCCCTGGAAGTATTCAAGGCCAGGTTGTCTGGGGCTCTGAGCAACACAACCAAGTACAAGGTGTTCTTTTCCATGGTAGGGGAGATGGTGCTAGATGATTTCTGGATGGCCTTCCAACTCAAAACATTCTATGATTCTATGATTCTAAACATAAGCCAATAAGAAAAAGAATACATGAACATATTACTGGAGTTCTTATTATCACAGTATCTGTTCTTTTTTTTAGAGGATATTATGACTATGTTGTTGGATTTTTCCATTAATGAACATATTTAAATGGTTTATGGCTTCCTCAGGATGAGAAAAGGAACACTGAGTTGTAGTAGCATTCCTGAAATTTTCATATTACTTTTCTAGAAAACTTCTTTTGTAAGATTAAAGCAAAATTAAATTGGTTGAAGTATTTCAAGAATTAGATGATATTACAGAAGTCAATAGATGCCATAATGACAACTGCATTCTGGATTTCTCTCAACATACGTTTTCAGAGTTAGCTTGTGGAGATGCATTTCTTCCATTTTGACATTCATTCACTCATTTACATGAAAAATCAAGGCCTTCCAGAGTTTCCATCTTTCCTTAAAAGTTTTTTTTGTTGTTGTTGTTTTTGTTTTTATATTAGAGATATTGGCTTTGGGTTATATTCCTGAAAGAAGAAACATTTAATGGTAGCTTATTTTCCCAATGATATACCTTAATGAGATCGGGACAACATAAGTTGAGTTTTAAAGGTGCAGCAAAGGCTGAAATTCCTAATAAAAAGGGAAAATCAAAACAGGATTTCTCTTATGTCATGTTATTTTCTGCTCCAGTTGAAAGATTGCTCGTGTAATGTGGCAATACTCAGGTGATGTCTCCTAGTTTGAAAAGTCAGCTTCACACTGTCAACACAGAAGTGAAACCATTGATTTCCTTTGCAATAGAATCCTAACATTTCTTATTTCATGAGGATTAGTCTACCCCAAGGCAAGAAAGCAAAATCTGTCTTTCCCTTTTTTTGTGGTTTAGGAATGGTACTCCACAATTTCATGATCCCACTGAAACTCTACAAACCACACTGCCACTCTCTCAATCCACCATTTTCCCTCTCCTTTCCCCTGCAGTGGGTTGGGTAGGAGAATTGAAATCACAAAGGGTAAAGATCCCAGGCTGAAATAAGAATAATTTACTGGCAAAAGAAATGAGGTAAGAGAACAAACAATAACAGCCACAATATTAATTAGAATGTACACAAAAGAGAGAGGCATTCCCATACATCTAGGTTTCTGTTACAGAAACATGATTTGAGGCATCTTAGCATACAGAAAAACAGTTTAGGAAACCTCACTCCAAATATTATTTTGTTGGACTAAATTTAGAATTAATTAAAGAAATTTGAAAGCCCAAAGCACTCTCAAAATGCCAAATTTCATATAATGACTCTCTCTGATGACCAAGCATCTATTCGTTTCAGGGAATTCCTAGGACAAAGTGGGTTCTCAGAGTTCTAATCCTTCACCTAAATTATAGAAATTTAGCTAATACTATAAAAGTAGGAGTTTCAGGTTGACTTTGGGTGCAGCATCAGCCTGCTTTTGTTTCCTCAGAAGAAAATTATAAAATACAGCTGTCATATTTGCAAAGCTCCTTTCTTCTTGATAATAAACTAAATTACTAGGGCTATGTGGTTGAAACCTGGGATATCTCTGCACCTCTCTATGTCTTTGTTGGTCAATTTTACAAGGAAACATATTCAGTGTCTGATTAACTGGTCATTAATCATTGATGAGAGTGAAACTCATTCTTCTAGTAGTGCATTGCCTCCCCTATTTCATATGTGATAATAATCTTCTAAATCCTGACACAGCTGAAGTATAGACAATTTGTATATGTCTGTATAAGTAGAGATACACATGCAAAAGACGAGTGTCTTGTTTATGTAGTAAACTAGCAATGAGTTATGGCTCCTAAGAAACAGAATGTCATGTTTCTTTCTCCAAAGAATGGGATTGGCACAGACCTTTGTACTACAGGAAGCTAGTTCTCATGAAATGAAAATGGATAATTTACAGCATTCCTAATCACACAGAAAATGCCTTGTGTGAAATGTCCCGTATGTGTTAAGAGATTATGGATTTGATAGTGTCAATCCATGAACAAGCACAAATAATATAGTGATTCAGTTCAAGAGCTTTACACAGAGAGAGAAAATAAATTTTAAAAAAAAGTGCTGTAAGATAAAACCTTGCTATATGCCCAATTTGGTGTGAATAGGATTTTACATGATAGAAGCTTAAAAAAGGTTTTCATTTAAAAATTTGTGAGAGGTTTCAAGAAAAGACTAAAACATATTTTAGTATCGATGTACTAAATTGAAGTTGAAATTTAAGTAAAATTATGGAATTATGTTATTTTCATTTTGATTTCCCTAAATAAATGGCAGACTTGCTCTTACATGAATGAAAGACTTCCCAGCATTTGATTCTGAGTGAACAAGATTTAATATTCAGTATAAAGACTGTGAGAAATTCTGACTATTTCTAGTTCAACAGCCACACTTCACTCATTTCAACTGAGATTTTTTTTGGCCTGATTTGAGGTTCATTTAAATTGTAACCTCCGTGAAAACAGGAATGGGAAATATTCAGGCTAAAAAAATGCAGAAACAAGCTCACACAAGACACAAGATCTCACAAAGAAACCATGCCAGTTCTAAGCCCAACATTGTTCTGACACTATAACATATTCTGAAGTTATTTAGCTGTACCCAGAACTTCCAAGTTAATAAGAAATATTTTCTACAAACCATCCATTGTGGTTTTATACACAGCCCTACTCACTGCAGGTAGGTTTCATAGCACAAACAAGAATGGGTAGATTCAAAGGCCATTTATGCTTTAAAAATCTCAGTCAGTGCATTTGATTCATTTCATGAAGCCTTTTGTTTTACTGCCCTCCACCTCAGAAAACAGCTGTGAAGCCAGTCAGCTGTGAATGGGTTAGCTATTAGCAAAAGCCTTCTAAAGGTAAGCATTAATATTGTACATAGTAATATTGGTACAAACATTGAGTAGAAAAGGAAGGAGAGGGGAAATAAATTAACTGACATCAAGATCAACTTGTTTTGATCTTGATGAGTTTATGAAATGAATTACAATTCTTCATTTGCAAGATTGTTTAAGATCAATCTTTCTGGACATAATTACCATGTGATTAATATGAATAAACTAACTAGAAAAACAGACATGATCATTTCCTTTCATTCTATTACATGGATGATCATTGTTTCAATGTCAAACAAAATTAAGCTTTGGCCTTAAAAAACTACATAGCAATCTTGGGATTCATTTAGGATGATAATTTTATGGGATTTGTTTGGCTGATGGTTCATTTTAAATAATGTCATGTGCATCTTTAATATCTTCTGAAAACCTTGATGACAAATATCAGCACTAGGCTGTGCTTTAATACTGTCAGATTTTTAATTTCAGAAAGTGTAAACATTGCCAAGTTTTGAAGGTCTGAACCAAGGATACTGACATAATTTTCAAAGGCATGGGTAGCACCTCCCTTCAACATAAAATCCAGAGGTCTGACACAAGCAAACCTCTCTATAATCCACTTCATGCATAACATTTCTGTCCCACATCCTTCCTGATTATTTGTGAATCCACACACCAACGGCTCTTTGCATATGAGGTTCAGGTGATGTACTTTATTGCTGGTACTGTTTCACCTGTATTTAGTTCCAGTGACATGGAAAACACTGCAGCCAATTGTCCTTATTACAGTCCCTGTGTATTTCTCCCCAGTGCACTTGCACAGGGGAAAATGTGAGCATGGAGTGTACTTAACTGCCAGGCTGAATGGCTCTGTAATGTAGCTTCAGCATGGCATAAATTAAGCTGTCATTTTTTTGGCAGCAAGTGCAGAGAGGCGATTTTCCTGTACTGTAACATTTGAAACAACAATTTTCTGGCTCCAGTAGTAACTGACAGTTCTGTGTGATACATGCTCAACATTTGTGCTTCAGGGGCTGCAGCTGGAAAAAACCTTTGGGGTAAGGTATTGTCTTTATTAGAAAATCGAGCCTGCAGACACAGAACACTAATATTTCCTAACTCTTTTCAAAGACCCTAAAAAATTGTACTTAAAATTTACTAGATTCCATCAAGGTACTTGACTATGTTGCTTATATGCAAAACACTATTTTTGATAATTACTTCAGGCCTATTTTCATTAGGAAGATTGCTTACCCCGAAGGAGCTGGCCACCAGCATTTTACTGGCAACCTGTACCAAGATGATGGCTTGAAGGACAGCCAGGTTTGGAAATTATCTTGAAATGCTTGGCCAGATTCAGGCTGGTGAGGAAGGAGGATGCTGACAGTACTGGGGAAGGAGGGAAGCAGCCCTTTTCCAGCTTGCCACTAACACAGACTCTGAACATGCCCTGCCACAAGCAGTGAGGGAAGCCTCCTTTTGCTGACAAGATGCAAGGGTATGCGGAGTCATTTCACAGAGGTGAGAGAGATCAGGAAATTAAGAAATCACTTGCATTAGTGAAAAGTTGCTTTATTGAAGGTGTGAATTTTACAGTGCTTTTTCAGAAGTGTGGTCAATTTTGACATCATTTTTTAAAAGGTTCCAGAGACACATTCTGCTTTTCTGGTACAATGGTGAAATCAAGAGAATTGCATTACATTTGTAGTTGTATTAGTCAAGGTAAGAATCAGCTCAGTATTTATATGTCACTTATTGCTAAAAAAAATATTTGCAGTACTCCTTAAGCATTCAGATATTTTGACACCTGTGTATTCCTTCACTACTTCAAAACTGAATTATGGCTGTGGCTGCTGGCAGGGGTCCTGGCAACTCCTAGGAGCAGACTTCTCCACATCCTGCCAGTCACTCGTTGTTGTCCATTTCAAATATTTTAGCCTTGAAAATCACACTCTTAAGTAATTTCTTCAATGTCTAAATTCATGCTGGTGTTGATTTTGAGACCTGGCTCTTTAAACACTAGTGAACCTAGAGAAAAAAACTGTATAAAAATCCACATACTTTCTTTGTCCCTCCTGTTCCCACTTTGTTTCCCCATTTCAGTGAGTTTCTCAAAACTACAAGGTTTGAATGGCCAATTTTCCCAGGAATCAACAGCATGCTAGTGATGCTTTGGAAAGGATGGCCTTCAGCACCTCTGTGCACAAGAGTACTTGATCTTTATTAGAGGAGTTTGAGTCAAAAGAGGAGGAAAAAGGAGAAACTATGTTTTAAAACATTCATCAATGAGCTCAATTTATGGGATTGCTGCTGTCAAGAAAGAAAATATACATCCACTATCTTTTAAGTGAGATCTAAATACGCTGCTGCCTTGTCATGCTTTCATGTTTGTGTTTTTGTGGTTTAAGGTGTAGTAATATGAATTGGCACCTGACTTTTATTGTATGGGCACTCAGTTTTATTGACATGATTAAGAGTCTGTAAGTTCTTTGATCACAGACCCAGATTTTAGAAATTTAAAACTCAGACATAGAAATAATTTTTATAAAAGCTTTCCAGTCATATTGCTTTTAAAATCCTGTTTTCCTTTGTTCCCCAAAACCCAAATTTTGCTTTATCAGATGTATCCTATATCCAGTAAACCACATGAGTGGTACAAAACTAGGCAGGGAGCTCCTCTACCTCCTGAAGCCTGGAGAAGGCTTGTGCTGCTTAAACTTACAAAAGGCTTAGTGCATCAAGGCAGTATGATGCACCCATTAGTGTTCTGTTTTTCATGTAGGGAAAGTATTTTTTTCAGGAGACAATCTTATTTGTGATTTTGGCCCACTAAATTCTGATAAATTCTGATTTTATCTATGAATAGTTGTATGTTCTATACCTTAAATGATGAAAACCATATTTTTCCATCAAGTGTAAGACATACCATTGTACTTCGAAATGTGAGGTTCTGGAATGAGCTGCACATATAAGAATAGTGGGATTCCAAGATTAACTGGGGTTTGGGTTGATCAAATAGGCTTGAGCTGGAATAATTTTAGTGCATTGGAGGTGCTTTTCTCTAAATGCATCAAGGGTATAGCCAAGTATGTTCATTTGATATATACACATACTTCCCTTCCAAAAGAAAAGTATGGATGATGCCCACAGAAATAAAATTAACATGGGAACTCAGACTCCAGCAATATAGGCTTTGTATTCCAATGCTTTAACTGTAGCTTTACTAAAGTTATAGCACTAATTAATATTTGTTCTTGCCTCTGAAATATGAACAAAATCTGTTTGCCCAATCTAGAATATCAGATTATACTGCTGCTTTTATGGGAAGTTTTAATATAAATCTCTTTAATGCACAATCTCCTACCATTTATAGCTCTGATTCTCAGGAATAATATTTCCAAAATACCTTTTGAGCATCCATTTTATTACTCCACTTTCTTTTAACTGGTGTTTCAAACCTGGGAATTCAGAGTGTGCTGGTTTAAGCTGGATTGCCAGGTATCTGCTATTTTCCTCCATATGATCAGCACTGCTGGGGTTTAGTATTACCATGTTTTGTCAATGTTAATGTAATGGCAAATGACAAAGATGCCCTTTGGCAGGAAACACTGCTAGCCCTTAATAGTAAACAATTTTTGCACCTCAAATGGCTTCTATACATACAAGTTTAGCCAACCCCTGAAGAGAACCTGTACCTTCTCATTACAGGGCAGCAGTAGTGAGAAAGCAATTCACCAAGCTGTAGGGTTTGCAATCACCCATATTTTCTGCTATGAGTAAATAACCCCAATTGATTTAATCATAAAAGAATAACAGGAAAACTACATTGATTTCCAAATCCCTAATGTGAACATCAGAATATATTGACTAAGTAACATGTAAAAAGGTTTTATCCATTTGTATGAACTGAAGAAATATCAATATTTGATCATTACTCTAACAAAGAATTACGACAATTTGCAGTCATCTCAAAATGGACTGAAGTTGCATTATGCAGTGCTATGGTTCAGTCTACAGGGTGAAAGTGATAATGTTCCACTGTATTCATAGGCCAAGATGAGAAAAATCCATATTTCAGGCAGATGCACCTGCTATTTTATTGTTATAGGCTACTCACATAACCCTATAGAACTGGTAAATAATATGGAATTGTTTTTATTAAAGAAACTAGCTAGCAATAGAAGATGTTAGTCCTATAACTGTGATCACCACAACAGATTATCAGTGCTACTCAAACCAACTCTATCAAAATAGCAAAATGAAAATGTAGCAGTTTTTAAAAAAGTACAATGTTTTCCTTGTGGAGATGCCAAAAATATTTTGGCTCATATTATAACCTTAAACCTATCTTAATTTCCAGTGAAAGACTAAGGATCAAAATTTGCTTAAAAGCTCTAATAGGGTGATACTATCTTGACAAAGGTAACCAGTCCACTTACTTTGTTCTGTTGGCTTGTTTGTTTGTTTGTTTGTTTTGGTTTTGTTTTACATTTAGTGTAGATGTCAGGGTTGTAGTGGTCTTTAGTGCAGGTGGTCACCTAGAAGTGAGAGCAGAGAGAACTCTGTGGCCAGCCAGCTCTTTGCAAACAACTGCTAGAGAAGGAAAAATCCTAAACTGCACAGACAGTGACATCCTATCCCATTGAAATTTTCTTTATAATGTCAAAGACAAGTTTCACATGGACTGAAAATCCTACAGTTTAGCACCAGCTTTTTTTTCTGGAAGATCTAACGAGCAGAGAGCTACACCAGTGATACAAAGCAAACTTCATTGCTGGTAAAACTGTGAGCCCATCCCGAGATCCTAGACTCAAAGTGGCTTGTAGCAAATCAAACTCCTTTCCTCTGTGCACTTCACCAGTTAGTAGTGTAGGCATCACTACATCCCATCTTCATGATCAATTACAGCTTTGCCAGGGAATTCTGAAGATCACTTAGGAGCCTGAGAAGGTTCAGGATGATTCAGGTGTAGCCAGAGCAGATGAAAGATGTAACTGAGCATTTGAGGACACAAAAGAACCAGTAGAGACTGTTCCAAACCCCAAAGTTTCTGTCCTTTAGGAACCATCCTAGAATGTGTTTGCTACCAGAAGGAGCAGATTGCTCTGCAAGACAAAATCTCCCGAAAATAGACAAGTTTCAGGAGCAGGTTGACAATACAGTTGATGTAAGATGAGAAGCCCTTGGAAGAAGCTTGTGAAATAGGAAAAAAGCAAATGGGGAAAATAATCATTCAACTTTTTTTTTCACATCAAAACAAAACCAGGAGAATTAAGAAGAGAAACTGAGAAATGAAGCGAGGAAATTCCTGTGAAGTGGCTGAATATGTACCTGAGTTGAAACATCCAGAAAACTGTAAGTTCAGTTAGAACTCAGATTTGAAACCCTTGAAGCCACATATTATAATTCTTTTCATTGACTTTGAATTAATTTTTAAAACCTTTGCTAAACAGAAAAGGCATTACAGCATTAATTAGGAGCTTCAGTATCTATCATGTTGCATACCTTTTAGTTGGATCATTGAAAGTACTGTCATATCCTCTGTCGTTTTTATGCAGTTGAGATGCATGGTTTTTCAAGGGGATATGCCAAATGTCAAAACTCTATAAACTTTTTAAAGTATAAGGCTTTTGGTCTGCTCATGAAAAGGAGAAAGTTTTTTATTATGGCTCAGTTAGGAGAAAAAAAAATGAGCATTACTTCAGTCAGCTATATTCAAACCAGTTTTGTTTGTGGTGTGGGTGCATGTGCAATGAGCTAGAGAAAGTTCAAAGGATTACACTTTAATTATGAGCAACTTTTAATGCAGTAGACACTTCAGGAGCTGAAAAATCAAGAAATCTGTTATTCTGTGTAGGTAAGAAAAAAATCTTGTTTTGGTGCTGTTTAACATTCTACATGTAGTTAATCTAGACCAATACATAATTATTATACTAATTCTTGATGGCAAAATAGTAGCTTGAAAGGAACACTGTATATGCTAACCTGTCATCTTAAAATATAGTAGCTAAATGGAGTATATAATTGATAGTCGATATGTATTGAAAGTTAAATAATAATAACCTTAATAATTCTTTGTTGTTTGGCTGTACAGCCATTGCTGTTTTAGCAAATTGCTTGAAAGGAACCATTCATGCCATATGCTGTTTTGGTACTTCAACCCTGAAATTTATCTCAGTTTGGAGTAGAGTCTTCTGGTGGGCAAATCATGACAGTTCTCCATTTGAGAAGTAACAGCTTTTTGTGTTACTTTCCCTATGACTTCAAATACAGCTTTTTTTACATAGGTTTAAGATGGTTACATGCTTAATTGCATGTAGGAAGCAAAGATTATAGAATTTAATTACTACCGACAGTATAAATTTCAGCCCTCATTTAAATATTTGATTTTTAAAGGATAATAAACCCAGATTTCTGAAAAGTACAGAATGAAGAAAACTTTTCAGTTGCCAATACTGAAACTAAAAAGTTGTATATTGGAGCTATTTCCTGAGTTCTCTGTAGTGAATCATGTGGCAGAGATGGAGAATTTAGAATGAAAAAAGACCTGCTGACCAATCATTTCTTGTCCTGAAAGTAGGCCTCTCCAGAAGAGTGGAAAAGTGCTTTGTCCAACTGGGATCCACACTGGGATGAGGTGCAAAAATTACAGATAAAGGTGGTGCTCTGTTGCATTTTTTAGAACCACAGTACCTGTAGTATGACCTTAACATGTTTGTGCAGTCGAACTATTTGGAGGTGGCTGCGCAGTTACTTACTCTCCATTTTTGCCAATGTACTTCTGCCTGGAAATACAGTAGCTTCTCCACATGCAGCACTGCAGAAGAACACAAGTCCAGCTGAAATCACTTTGACAGGATGATTTCAGAGTGAGTCACAGCAGATAGTTTTCACAGCCAGCATATGGACTGAACATTAGACCCACAAGAACAAATCATGGATGTTTCCCATGGTCAGTGTCATGGTGAAAAAGAATGCCATTTCAGAGGCCCAGTGGCAAAAACCAAGAAGTCATGCTGTAGATTAAGTATCCACTGAAGAGGAAAATGCTCTCCATTGAGGCAGATTTTTTTTTCTTTTTAAATCCCTTGCAAAGAGACCCAGAATAAGTAAAAAAAAAAAAAAATTCTGATGTCATCTCTGTCTGCCACCACTGGACCACCACTGATTTAATATTATTTTCTTCCTTGAAAAAAATGAACCCTTGAGAAAGAATTTATCATAGTCCTGTTTTAACTGGTCCATCGTATGGTGTATCCACTGGTACATTATCACATATGAGCTTATGGAAGCTGTGTTTTTGTAGGTCAGTTTCTAATCTGTTGAATGTTAGCTAGCAAGTACCCTGGAGTTCTTTGAGATTTGTATATTAAAAATCCTTGGCAATAAATGTTGATTGATCTGTTATCAGATCCAAATTAAAATTCTTAGAAAAAAGTCCCTCCTTAGGTACATTTAGGTGCTACAAAGCTATTATACTTTTTGTTAAATAAGAGTAATAAAGCATGCTAAAATACTTACACTAATTTCCTTGTTTGCTGCACTGTTTTAGTACTGTCATAAGCCTGTTATAGCTTTAACAGAAATACAATCTGCTGCAGCATATTTTATTCCAGTTTTAAAATAGAAAAGGCAAAACAGGCAGAACAGGATAAGTCTTCAGTTTGTTTGGGTTTTTTTTCTCATTAGGTATTCTGAAATATCAGATAATTAATGAATGTCACATTTTCTTTTTTTTTTTTTTTTTTCTACAGAAAGTGTTTTGGCAGCTAGAACACCTCACATTTTTTCTTGGATTCTGGCTGTGGGAGCTAGAGCAGCAGACTGCCAACAGGACTCATTGCTGTGTCTGAGCCAGTCTTTCCCACATCCTGATGTTCGGCTTTTTCCAAATGAGAATTTGCTTTTTAATTAACAGGCAAACAAACAAAGAAGGAGGCTGTTTGTTCTAGGACAAGGAGCGCCTGCTTTTCAGCATCCTAGGACAGCTGGTGCAGGTGGCAAAGGAAGAATTTAATGCAGAATTGAGTTTGTTTGCAGACACTGATCTATCTCATGGTGAGACCCCGGGCAGAGCCTGTGGTCCGCCTGGGGGAGCCTTTGCGTTACAGGCTTTGGGCAGCACTTCCCACAGTGACATGGAAGCTCAGAGGTCTCCAGTGATCTCTTCTCTGCAGGGCAGGACACTTTCCTTCTGCCCTGCCACAGGGTGGCATCTTCCCCAGCAGGCTCTGTATCAGCACGCTCTACAGCAGCTATTTGCAATCCAGCTTGGGAGCAGCAGAACTTCTTGGAAGACTGTCAGCAGACATAAATCTGCAGGTGGTTTTTAACCTACAAAGGACCTGCACCACTGAAGCAATGAGGAGCACCCCCAGAATATGCAAAAGATGAACAAAACAGTGTAGTTAAACTATCTCTCCCAACAGCTGATTACAAAAATCCTCTAGGGACATGCCAGTAGCAGAAATCTTCCCAGGATAATTACACTACCTTATACTGTGCCAGCAGAAAATTGTGGTTTTCATCCAATTCAGAATTTCAGTATTCTGTGCTCTATCAGTGAAAATTCTTTCTAGGACCTCCACCTTCACTTTAGGATTTTTCCTCTGAAGCATTTAGGTATGGCTCAAGCTGTCATTTGGAAGGGGTCATTTATGTAGAGTCAAACACCAGTTGACCTGAAGAAACACCCCATGTTTTATTTACATTTGAATATGACTCACAACGCAAAAATTTGAAACAGTTAAACTCACTAATAGTTATCCTTAGTATTTATTCCTCAGTGCAATCTTGTGCTTCTGTTGCCTCTCTGAGAACATTATATTGCCCAGAGAACTGGGGTGTAATTTTCACCAAATCTCTTTAATAGCTTCTGTAGTTACCACACAGGTGATAAATGGGCCATGTGTTCTACAGGAGCATATCAGCTATGTAGCAGCACATCACCAACCTGATGCAGTGACAAAACACTCACTAAGAATGCACCAGATCAGACTGGAAAGGGGGACTATATGGGGTTTTCTCAGCTCTGACCCCCTCTTACCTTCATCAGAGCTGTGTCAGCAAAGGTGATGTCAATGTAACCTTGAGGTTTAAAATTTTAAGCACATTGTCACACTTACATTTATAGTGTTACACATTAAGTGCTAAAGCTAAAACACTTACATTGCCATAAAAACTGTTAGTCTAGAATAAATACTCCCACCAGTCAAATAAACTAAACCAATACAAAATATCTTGCTTCTAGCGTAACTGCATCTGTTTTACTAGTCTTGATACAAAACTTCCAAACAAATTGTTTATGTTGGCACAAAGTCCCACACCTCATTTTTCTTGAATTCATGACTTTGATGGCAGAATACTCTCTGAAAAACTGCAGTGCACTGAAAAAAAAAAAAAAAAAAAAAAAAAAAAAAAAAGCAAGGTCAAAACAGGAGAGTGGAGACAAAAAAAAAAGAGTGTGTTTCTTTTATAAGTGGTAGCAGTCTGAAGAATCAATCTTTAGCAGACTTATTATTAGCTGGTACACTGTTGAATAGCATCCCCTTATGCAAGCCATTTCAATGACGCTTTAAGTGAAAAACCAAAAAAAGAGTGAAAAACCCCTCATTTTACAAGGCTTCTGAGGGCAGATTTTCATTTTACTAGTCATAATCATATGTAACTGTAAATTCAAGAAAATTTGTACAGATAATCTTCCTTTGGGAAAAGTGGTGGTCTGAGTAAATGCTATTTGAAAATGTTTTCCCTCAATTTGCTTCTAGCCTGCATTCTATATTCTTATAGGTAATAAAACATAAAATCCTGTCTAGTAGCATTATTTATCTTAAAATAACTCAGATCAAATAGGATCTCTTTAATTTGAGGGACAAGTGACAGAATCCCTTGTTGTTTACTTGATGTGTGCTGCTTTTCTTCCTACCTGCTGTTTTCACTGGCTGTAAAAATTCATTCACAGCAGGGAAGCCATTGGCCTTACCTGTCTTTAATTTATGTGGCATTTCAAATTGTGCCATCATTGCAGGTGTGGTCAGGCTTTGTTGAGGCTTCTTAAAAAAAATAAAATTAAAAAGTCTGATCTACCTGCTCGAGTCTGTCAAGAGCCCATTTGTATGCATGCAGCTAATGTGCTAGAAATAAAAGCCACAACCTGTCAAATAAACTCCTGCACCTGTATGAAGCAGTTAAATTGTTCCATCTACCATTATTCTCGGAGATCAAAGGGCCCTCACTGTGAGGGGCTCTGAAGAAATAAAGAAAATGATAGACCTACTTGTCCTTGAGCTAAAAAAGAAGGGGTGGGGGAAAGAAAGAAAAGTGGACCAGTTCAACTACCTGAAGGAGCTTTTGTTTGGCATGGGCACAACATGAACGCATTCTTTCACATTAAGACCCAAGAGGAAGAAATTCATTCACCCTTATTATAGTGACGTAGCTCTGGCATTGATGTGTTTTTAACCTTGAATAATTGTTGTCTCTAAAGCTCCAAACAAGTTTTATCCTGTCCACAGGTCAGTTTTGTTACAAAGGCCAATTAGTGGTGCTACCTTAGCCTGCAGCAAAAAGCCAAGTAATGGTGGGGCATGCCCCATCCAGAGGTGATGAATAGCCTGTAGAGCTATAATTTGAGAAGGGGGGGTGGGGGGCTTTGAAGCATTTACCTTACATGGAACTCCATTGTCACTGCAGGCTGTTTGATCTTTAAATAATTTACTTAATGATCTCACCATGGGAGCAATTGGCAGAGCAAGATTAGGTTGTAAGGGCCTAATGGACATGGGAAAACTTAAAATTACTAGAAGAGAGGTATGTACAGAGCAGATTTTTTTTTTCTTTGTGGATTCATGATTTATAAGGGGGGTAAGCTATAAATTATAGTATTTGCTTGATGTGTTCTGGCAGAGGAAACAAGAAGAAATTCTGTGTTTGGTGAATGTTTCAGGGAGTTTTAATCCTTATTCTTTTAATCTTTGCGGTTTTGTTTTGCTTCGCCTTAAAAAAAAAGGTGACCCAGGGAAATTATTGTTTTATAATAGGTTAATAGGTCAGCAATAAAAACCTTTGGCCACTGTGAATAGGCTGTTGTTAAAAGGTCATGGTTAGCATAATATTTCATTTTTGATAAATAAAGGGTTGGAAAGTCTGGGTCCAGAGCTTGTGAATGGGAAAAGTGTAGCATGACCCCTTTTATGCAGTAAATATTGTAAAATATGAATTATTAACTCACTTTGTGATCACAATTGAAAATATGCACCATTTTGTGGATACATTATTTGGGATATTTTACAGTATCTTGAAAATAAAGCATTAGTCAGGCCCCCTTTAATAACTTGCAGATAACAATTGTTGCATTCCTGTAGTATTACACTCATTTACACATAGAATCCTAAAAATATGAAAGGAAAGGTAATTAGACCTATGGAAGAATTATAGAAATTTTAATATAGATTACTGTTTGATCATTTAATATCTGCCTTTATAGATGGATAGCATTTTGTGAAACTAAAAATAGCCTTAGGAAGTGTAGGAGACATAGTTGCCTATTATATGCAATTTCTAAGCCTCTCATTTAGGTAATCAAGAGTAAGCATTTAAAATGTCTATATAAATACAACTAAAATATCTATACAAATGCAAATTGAAAAGGGCAACATTTTTATCTGAATTGTACGTATTACTATCTTTTTGAAAACTTCTTACAAGATGAGCAGATCCTGACCCCAAGTCAACAAGCAAATGACAATGCCTCTTATTGGCTTGGATTTATGTGTGACTTTACTACTAAAGCTGATCCCACATCCTTTGAGAATATTGAATCTTCATCTCTTCAAAGTTCCTGCCCTTTCAAGCGTTTTTTCTCTCCCTTTTTTCCTTTTTTTTTTTTTTTTTTTTTTTTTTTTTTTTTTGGGGGGGGGTTCCCTTCCCAAGCCATACACATACAAAAGAGAAGATTATGGCTCAGTAAATTTCACTGGACTACATGGAAGAAAGGTAACCAGTGAGGAGGGTTGAAAACAGAAAAAAACCACCACCCTGGAGTTTTACAAAAATATTTCAAAGAAGTCTCATTGTCTGCAATAAGTTCTGCAATAGAACAGTTCTACTGGGGCAGAGTTAGAGTGTTTAAAGCTGTTGCCTGACACAGTTCACTGACAGGTGCCTTCACTGAAGCTCTAAGCTCTGCTCTTACCAGTGTTTGACTGAAATTGGGATCTTTCTGGCAATAACTCTGGAAGCATGTTATTGAAAACATGTTAAAACCTCAAGCTGTCAGATGCCAATGACAACTGTGGAAATCCTGTCCATCTGCTTCTAACATGAAAGCTTTGACCTTATGGACTTCTTCAAGGTTGCCTTGTAGGTTGATCCTTCCTCTTTGTTGAATTTTGGATGAAGAACAGTCTGACAATGAGTTTGATGTTGTTGAGGACACTTTGATCACAGTAAAAGTATAAGAAGTATTAGAAGAGGTCCTGAAACAGGTCTGTCAGTATAGTCCTGCCCCCAAATTTGACATGTTCCAGGTGGGTTTGGAAGAAAAGAAAGTAACATCAGAATTGGTGCCACAGCTGTCTAAGTGAAAGAAGTACTCCTGATTACTCAAATAAAAATGAAATTACAACATTAGTGGAAATGAAGTGTAGACTGTTGGCTTCATTCATTAACATTTGAAAACAATTGGTATTAGATTTGAAAGGTTTACTTTGTTTCAATGCAGACACAGCTGGTAATACAAACACGTCAGTTTTACAGTCCCCTCTTCTATTCAATTCACTGCCTGTTTGATATAAGATACACCCCAACCTAGGGGCAAAACCTCAGGGGAGGTTTTGTTTGGATATCAGAAAAATGTTCTTCACCCAGAGGGTGGCTGAGCACTGGAACAGCTCCCCAGGGAAAGTGGTCACAGCTCCAGCCTTACAGAGTCCAGGTAGTGTTTGGACAGTGCTCTCAGGTATCTGGTGTGATTCTTGGGGTGTCCTGTGCAGGGACAGGAGCTGGGCTTGCTTATCCTTGTGACTCCCTTTCAACTCAGGTTATGCTGTAATTCCATTTAAAAAAAGCCATAATTAAAAAGTATTTTAAAGTAATATTTAATGGTTAGTATTAGTGAATTTGTCTAAAACTGTGTTTGCCAAGTACAATCATGTATTTTTAGACTTTTTATATATATTTCTAACATATTTCAATTATGAAGTGTTATGTCCCACTCTCCCTAGTACACTATCAAACTTTTTCCTGTCAAATAGACTAAATAAATATTAAATAATTATGAATTTTTTTTTGAGCAGTAATGTGTAGGTGTCCTAAGTTGAAACCAATTGTGAGGGAGAAAAAAGGATCTTTAACTTAAAAAAAGGTAAGAAACAATATTCCTGCCTCATATGAGGGCATCAGAATGATTATAATTTGTATTGGCTGAAAGTGATAAGATATTACCATTTAGTGCTTTACACATAAAGTCATGTATACAAACCCAGTATCTTCTTGCATTACCAGAAATAAAAGCAGAAAGAGAATAAAAGGGAGAGAGCAAATAGGTAACATGACCAAAGCACAGTCAAACACTGAGCAGTAATGAGTGAAGGGAGTCGAGGAGGATGAAGACCAGCTGCTGTGTTTTTAAGAGGGAAGGCTGCACACAGCAAAGCAAATATAATACCTAGCCCTCAAGGCTGGCACAGTTCCCCTTGCAGATTTATACCTTGGAAACAGCTGGAGCAAATAGAAATCTGCTCCAAACAGATTTCATTTTTGTTGCCTGACTAATAAAACATAAGAGCTGCTTGGGAAGAACAGATATCTTCCAGCAGAGTGCACCACAGAATTGCCCATGGAGTATCCCAACGTGGGGAAAATATCCTCAAGTAAGATACATCAGACAAAATGTGCATCTAAAGCTCTCTGTGCTTCACTGGCAACATGATTTCTGGTGGCAAATCTCTCCCTGAAATCTTCCCTGGAAAAGGAAGAAAAAGCTGGTAGGCATTGTTTAAACAGCACCTCAGATGTCTCTCTTCCACTTTAGTCTGGCATCTTTCCATCTGGTTGATTCAGTTACTTTATGACATTAAAGGAGAGGGGGGGGGAAGATTAAAAGGATGAGAATCAAAAAGATTCTTTTTAAAAATATGCTTTTTACCTGATCATTCACTGACATACCAAGAATTTCCAATTAATATGTACAGAGACAGACTTTTGATTTTTTCCTCCAAGAAGAAATATTGATTGTACTGATATTGTATACCTACATATATAAAATATAAAATATATATGCATATCCTGGAATGTACAAATGAAAGGCTGAAGGTTTGCAATATAAGGGAAATCTGGGTAAACAAAAACACTTGTTGATACAAGACTGGGACACAAACTTAGACATTCATAAATGGATAAACTCTCTTTGAAGCAAGTAGGAGTTTTGCAAACTTATGTAGTTGCCAAGCTTTGTATAGAAGCAGGTGACATTTTATTCAGTTGAGTTAATGAAATGTTTGCTTGTGTGCAAAAAATGTATTCATGGCAACTTTCAATAGTTGTGTGGTTTTAGTAATAATGAGAGACATCACCAGGCATCCTTCATGATGGATATCCTCTGGATTTGGAAAAAAGGCAGTCTGGTAAACTTAAAAAACACTAACAAACCATGACAGCATACCTGAGGTGGAAGATTTCTTCCAGGGGCAAAAAGGGTAGATCAGACTCAATAGATCAACCAACATTTGGCCTCTTCACTGAATCTGCCAATTAGTGCAGAATATTATGGCATGTTTGTGTTGTGGCAGCTAGAGAAAGCAACCTGCCAAACTCATTCTATACAGAACCCCAAACATCCATTAGATGCAAGATGCTTTTCATCCTGATGAGTTGGCTTCAGTTCAAACTAATGGCCAACTGATGAGAAAGTTCATTAACTCTGAAGCATTCAGTCCCTCAGGAGGTGTAAACTAAAACGTGGGGTCCTACAGATATACACAACATAACAAAAATGATGTTAAAATATTGAAATTACAAAACCAAACACTTTAATGGTCAGGAATGGGAGAAGAAAATTCATTCCTCAAATTTTCATGTTATCTATTTTTGCACATGCACTAATGCAGTCTTTAATTACAGTCTGTCATTGCTATTTTTCCCATGTGTATCGGAAGGCCGCAAATCCTCAGTAACAACCTCTTCCATCGAATGTGCTAAGTGAATGAAATGTTGCTCTTTCTTATTCAAGACCCATGCTCTTTCATTTTTGCATATCTGGTTTATGATATCAGTCCAACAGACACTGTATGAAAGCTGAAGGTGTGGAGATATATGTTTAACAGTATGACTCCAATAAAACTAACAACATTTACTGAAGACATGCACACAGAGAAAAAGATAGGCCATGGTGCTTTTCTTCTTCCCTTCACATCTTCTAGGGTATTTTTTCAGATACTGAGGAGCACTTGCTTAAGTCCACTTGTTTTACAACTGTGTTTCTCCAGAGCTGTATGCCCACTTATTTTGCAGTATAGCTGTTAGACAGGTTCAAGAAAATACAGGGAAATCAGAATCGCAAAAACAACCATTTCTTTTGGAAGTCCTTTTCTTTAACTGCTATGTGTCATAAGGTATTACTAGTCAAAAGTCTAAAACTCAGGAATGCTGTCTTCTTGCTCATAGAGTCTAGTAGTGATTGAAAGATCTCTGAAGTTACTTCCATAGCCAACAGAGTTAAAGCACTAAGGGTGGGATCTTGTGGAAATTAACTCCTTGGGAGACACAGAAATAAATATTTGGTTAATCTGGGAAAAGAAATTGGGTTGAGCAAAAATTTATCACTGTTACTTTTTTTTTCACCTTAAAAGTGCGTTTGTGTGATCAAAGGTGTGCATATATAAGGATATGCAGGAGCACAACGTAGAGCAAGGCAGCATTACGTAAAGGTAAACAACTCTTGGGAATTCACACACTCTGTTTCTTCTTAAACTGTCAGAAGTAACATGACATACATGGAATTATCCATCCATAGCTGCTATGTGTAATGTAGCAACAAGAAAATATTGTAAATAAACCAATCTTTACACTGAACACACTGTGATTCTATGCCTAGCCGCTCCCTTGTCTCTGGTTTGCCTTATCTGGGGTTTGAAGGTTTGAATAAAGAATCACAAAGCTAGGAAAATCTCTTCAGTCAACACATGCTACCCAGCCATAATGAACTGGTCCTTTAGTGCTAGATTCAAGACAAAATAAATCCTTCCTACTTGGGCACAGGCAGCACAGCAGACAGCATCCATGCATTTAACCCACAGGAAAAGACAGAAGAAAAGGAGATGGAGATGAAAAAAAGAGGAGCAGATCATCAATTCTTGACCCATAACAAAACTCCTATCCCAGGTTAAGTTCATCCCACCAGATCACTCTTCTGCCTGAGGCAATGCAAACTCTGTGTATGCATTTTTAAACTCCTAAATGTAACACCTATATAGGACAGATTTGACTGCTCACTTCCTAAGCCTTCTCTGCCGTGCAAATATGTAATTACTTGACCTTTGAGTTCTCTTCATCTCTATTTTCATATGTATATATTTTTTATCTTATCAGTGAAACATATTTTCATATTATTTGACCTAAAACAAAGTACACACCTAAAAGTCACCAGACACATGACAGCTTTGCTTGTAAGCTTTAAGGGGTGTTTGTAGAGTTTATATAAAAGAAAGCGAAAATTTATTAGAAATCAAAGACAAATGCCTCTTTCTGTTGTAAAGGTTTAGGAAAACAAAGATTTTACCAAGTGTGAAATATAGTGGTTTTAAATTCAGGCTTATTTATGTTTTCCAATTGTCCACCAGGTAGTTAGTTATTTCTGGAGTTAAGTTCCCAAATTTTTTTTTTTTATATTAAAAAATAAATTCTGCAGATATTTCTTCTAGATTACATTAATAAGGCAAATATTCACTGATATCTGTGCTTGTGGATGGACACCATTAGGCATAATACCTGATCTGTAGATACTATGATGACAATGTTCTGTTTTAGTCTTTTCATCCTGATCCAATTTAAGTCCATATAAGTATAATTCTGTTCAGCTCAGCATTTTTTATATCTTCCTGTCTTTTTCTTGTCTCTAGAAACTCCACATGATGATTTTTTTCTTTTATCTTCTTCAGTTTAAGAGAAAGCATCTAAAGTATGACCAGTTTTGCATGACATTCATTGACTGTTTAAAATGAATTTTTATCCTGACCTAAGAAGTGTCACATTGTGGGATGTACCCTCTTGTGGGCAAAGAGAATTTTACAGTCATCCCTGTCTTGTGCAAACTCCAGCTTTGTTTCATTTGGGCTCTCTTCATGATAAAAACATCATATCAATATTCAAGGGCTTAAGACAGCATTTTCAAATTTAGGTTTCTAAAACTGCTCCCATTGAGCAACATTGAAGGAATCTATACAAGACCTTAAGAGTCATAACACACCTCAGTGTAAGAGCCTATGTATCTAATAGGTTACTGGCCAAAAGCTTTCAGAGAGCTCTTGTATGGGAAAGCATGGTAAGTATATTATATATGTAACTGCATATATAGTAAGGGGTGTTATGCTGGGCATTAGCCAGAGAGATGAAGCTGCTGAGGGATCTTCAGCTTCCCTGACAGCAGTGTCTTCCAACTGCAGTGCCCAGCTTGGACTCTAGCTCCACATCCCATCACGTCCACATCCCATCATTGCACAGAGCTCCAATCCCACGGTGTAGAGCCCCCACCCCCTTTCCTGGAGCCCCAATCCCACCAGGCAACACTGAGCAGGAAGGTGCTTTTTGTTCTGTGATTTAGCACTGCAGGATGCCCCTGACCCTCAGGGGGTGAGAGGTGGTGCCATTCCCACGTGAGTCCTACCAGATCACCTGGACAGTGAGAGGATAGGAAGTCCTTCTGTATCATACCTGTTAATACAGATGTGTGCCTTGAACTACAGAGTCTTCAATTGTTGAGCATAATGCTCCAACATACATATATGTTTATATATATGGATCTATTGTAATAAAAAGTAATCTGCATTTTTCATTCTTCTATGTTACAAAAAGAGATAATTTGAACATATATAGTTAAGTATGTTTTCCAAATTCTAATAATCTGCTTCCCTAGATTAAATCATGCAATTAATACTATTCCCGTAAATCTTTTTTAATTTATGCTGCAACTCTTTATCATTTATTTTTAGCTGCTAAATTTCATTATTTTTAACAAGTCATCTCTCCTTCATTGAAGGTACCCTTTAAAACATGAAAATATTTAGATTTATTTCACAATATTTGTACTAAATCTAAGAAAAATAGATACGGACTGTTAATCAAGTTTGATGAAACACAGCTATATATTTTTCATTAATTTAAATTTATGCTAACATTATCTTGATTGAACTAAAACATCAGACTAAATAAAAACAACTCCAATGTAAGACTAATGAATTTGAGATAACCATAAACATGGTCTGTATTTTTCAGCTCCTTCTTTCTTATAAATTCTTTCAGCTGACCTAGCTAAAATCTCACAGATGCCCAAAATCACAGAGTAGATGAGGCACCTCTAGGACTGTCTAGTCTAATCCCCTGCTCAGTGTATGGCCAGCCAAAAAACATTACCCAGGATCTTGCCCAGTTTTGTTTTGGATATCACATTTGAAGGATGAAAAATGCACAACCTCTCTGGGAAACCTGTTTCAGTGTTCAACCATACTAGCCATAAAAAATTTTTATCTTGTGATTTAGTCTAATACTAATTAGTTTCGGTTGTAAACAATGAGAATAGGTCTTAACATCATTTTTAGAAAGTGTTGGCAGTACCCAAATATTAATGTGTTAGGAAATACATGCACTTAAATAATGCAGACTTGTTCAAAGTTATAAAGTAAGAAACTTTGTGAAAAATCAGGCTATGGGGGTGTTAGGTTGGACTCTTAATATCAGAGCCTTTATGCTGCATAAATACCTGTTTCTCATCTGTAACACAGAAAAAGTTAGTTTGTCTCACAGGAGCTCTGAGATAAAGTCAATGTCATTTGTGATACAGTCAAATATTGCACTGAGGAGTACAACAAAAGGATAAAAAACAAGAGTGTATTAACAGTTTGGTATTCAGAACAAGGAATGCAGTGAACATGTCATAAGGCCACATGCTGAATAGAGATGAAATGTAATGCTGAATAGTGCTTTGTTAAGTTAGCATTGTCCATCCTGTGTCTTGAAAGAGGCAGAAGGTTGGTGACAAATACAGTGTATGATCATGTAATTGATGATTGGTTTTTAGCAGAGATACTAAAGTGATCCAAATAAGGATTCAATGGGAACTGCCTAATTTCAAATACTTAAGTTGATGGTCTTAATATATAGACAATTATTTGTTCTGTGTACATTAGCACATTTAAGAATAACATCATTCTTAAAAAGATTACCATTAATAAAAAAAACCCCCCACAACAAGATCATGTTAATAAACCCTAATCTCTCTATGTGTCTGTGATTTTTGGGAAATGTTAGATTTAGAGGCGTTTTATTTTCTGCTCTACATTGTGAGTCTGATGTCATTTAAATACATAAGAGCCCTATTGTTCTGTCATTTATGCCCCGTGCACTTCTGCTTTTAGCATGATTAAACAAAAGAGACACATACCAAAGCTTTCTCGTTTGAATAATGCAGCATCAATATTTTACATCTTGGGCTGCATTTCAATTTTTTCCTCAGCAAGGTGAACACTTGAAAAGGAAACAACCATTGCTTGCAAAAGTGTCAATTAAGTTACATTCTCTTCTTTTCTGAAAGAGATTTGTTTCTCAAAAATACATGCTATTGAGTAGATGTCATTCTGTTGTAAACCAGTTCTCTTACTGATGCAGTTTTTTTCTCCAGTAGAATAAGGAAAGCAATAATGTATTTATATAGGAATTTCATTCTTAACACTTCCAGCATGTTTTTCAATGGATAGATTCTTCTTTCATCTGCAGTAAGGAGAAGCAACAATTATGATAGGTGTGCCTGAGTGGGCCTAGTGCACTGTACAACACAGAGAGTGGGGGGAATCAGATCCATCCTGTGCAAATCACAGATTATCACGGTAGGTAGGGTTGGATTCAGCTGTGGAGATTATCAATTTTGGTTCTTCAGTCTACAGGAGTTAACACACTTTGGATTTTCAATAACTACAGCATTTGGGTACCTTCTCTTGGGATTGTAGAAGTGTATGTGGAAGTGTTGTTACTGTAAAGATACATCCTACAGTCATTTCACTAAGTGACCAAGACACCTTTCCCCAAAGAAAGAATCTCCAGCTGGGTCTGTAGCTGCAATTTCACCATTTCTATGAGGTGCACCCTTCCATAATGCCTTCTTTGCTCCCAGACAGGGTGTTGAGAGCTGCATGTTTCTCTTTTACGTTGCAATTAATGCATTGTTGTATTCAAACTCATGGGTTTGTGGATATTTATCAGCAAGCCAAAAGGCAGTTTCAGGGACATCAAACACGCTGAGATATACTTCCCAAATGCTAGGCCAATCTCAAGCATGCAGTGAGACACAATTGGTTTCCTTTTGAGAAATTCCATTAATTCCCATCAGTTACATAATTTTATGCACACATAACAGTATCTGACAAGACAAGCCCTATAATATAACAGTATTCTGCCACTGTTTTGCCTCAAAAGCCTTCAAACCCACAGATTAAGGTGCTCACACTTTAGGTGACTTCTCTTATTTTTGCAGTTTGACTTTAAAATAAGTAACTTAACTTTGTTAAGTTTCCCCTCCCTCAGCATAACATTTTTACCTAACAGTTTTATAGTTCTTTTCCAGAATAATGAGATAATGCTTGTTCTATATGTTCATTTCTTCAAATAATTTCTTCAAATTACTTTAGTACTTTTTGCAGAAATTTCAGTGTGTTTTCTAATACTATCTGAAAAGTGCAGGCTATGACAAGCCACCTGAGTGATAAGTTGGTGCTTGTTTGTCAAAGATGAAAAATAATGAAACAAAAGTTGTAAAATGCCAATACAGTTTATAGGGACAGAACCTATAAACCAATAACTGTTACAAAGTTAGATCCTATAACTTCATAATAAGCAATTTAGTCCATTTCATTAATAACATAGTATTTGCAATGACTCATTCTTACCTCTGTCATAAAGCAACTAAAATGCTCAAACTGAGCAGGCTTATTATGCAATATCTAATATTTCATACTTAACATCCAATCTTTAATATTTAGTTTTGGGGTTGTTATACAGGCACACTTGTTCTTTGTGCTGGAGATGATAAAAATAATTTCTGATATTTTTATAATAAGTAAAACAACTCCCATTTACTTCAGCAGAGTTTGTTTTTACAAGAATCCATGGGCATAATTTAGTGAAAGTTACAAAGAGTTCAAAAGAAAAATAAATTACACTACACATTTTTTACACGTTCAAAGCATTTCAGTTTATCTCAGGACTATTCAGCTGCTGTAGGGTTATAGAATACACATGATGACTTCTTAGGTTCCTGAATACCATCAAGACCCATGAAATTCCCTTGTGTTGTCCAGGGTCAGCGCTTTTTTATTTTCTCCCCCTCACCTCATTCTCATAGTGTGCAATTAACAGTAGAACAGAAACAAATATAAAGTATATATGTAACCATAACTTGTCAAATATGGCTGTCTCTTACTGGCTAGCTGTCATGAGGCATTATCTTGATAAATATGTATATTTACTAGAGACTATACTTTACTGTGGTTGGCTCTATTGTCACTCTTTTGCATTACACAGCCAGAAATCCTTGAAGTTAAATGTCCAGTCTTTTGAAACATAGAATAAAAGATGTTTAAATACTTTTCCTTTTGTTTAAGTGTTTTAACACCTCTCATATTACTCAGAGAAATGAATTGCTTGGGAATGAGGTTAATGCTCTACAAAAACCTGCTTTTTAAAACCCTATAAGAGGGGTCAAAGACCAGGAAATGCTCTCACAATAATTCTCATTTTCAGCTGAATTGGCCATGGCAACTGCACTAAGAATGCAAGTTTGAATTTCATTATGTTCTAAGAACCTGTAACTTTTCATTAGAATGATTCGTGCAATAACAGAAGGAAATTGCGAGCATTTTTGATGCAGCATACATTAATTTATAATTCAATAAATTAGTATTTTAGGTTAAGTAGCTACTTTCAAGTACAACAAAAAAAAATGTTCATTTGATACCTACTAAATGCATCTCTTTGCATTTTACCTGTAAAATTTTCTGTGTTTGGTGACAGGTTAAATGTATATTATACACTATACACAGGGAGCCAACATGTGTCTTTGTAATACCACAGCAGCCATAGCGATTTTAGCAGCTTTCCTATTATTTTAAGCCATTCCCATTGTCTTCTAAAGAACAGAAGGAGAAACTGAAAACTTAAGGCAACCAAACTCAATGAGCTCACATTATGAAGAAAATATTATATTGTTGCTTAACAAATGGCTGTGTCACCCAACATGATAATGCCTTTTTCCTTAATTATGTCTTTGTAGGTCCAATATTGAGTAATTTCTCAAACAAAACTTTCATCAATAGCAATGAATGTTTCCCTGAATCATGTTGCAGTACTGGCCTTTTAGGTATTTCCATTTGTTTAACCATAACAATTCTCTAAATCTGCAACCATTTTTTTTTTATTATGGGAGCTTTCAAGAACACACTTGATCTTTTGAGAAATGACAAGGGTATACTTGTTTAGTTAACACCGTTGCCTTACAAGCAGCTTAAGGAACTCACTGCAAAGCAGTAAGGCAATGCTCAGGAGTGGGAGGATAAGAATAAGAAGATACCTTACAATTCTGGGAAGCAAAATTATGTAGCTCTGCAATGCTTGAGATGCTGATGCTTCTCAAGCAGATCCATAGTATTGTTAGCATTATGAGTGGATCCATGTGCACAGCTACTTTCAGAAAAATTGTGGTTTAAAATACCTTACAAGTTTCTACATACATTGCAGGGAATTTCAAAGGCTGAGTTTTTATCCCTAGAAAGCTGTGAAATTATTGCCACACAGCTGCTCCTCTGCCTGCAAGCTTGGAATAGCCTTGTGCTTTTTCCAGCTCAGTGTGATGTTCAGAAGACTTCCTCCTGCTAGAATACACCCAAGGTTTTTGCAGCTGGTCTGCAGCAACCTATTATTTCAGCCAGACAAATGACAGTGACAGAACTTAATATCACCTGGAAATTCTGCAAAAAAGTTATGTGTTTAGTAAGGTTAAGTGGGATTTGTAGCAATTGTACTGCGCAAGCAATAGAGAGCAGCTTGGGTTGGATCTGCAGAGGTCAGATGGGATGTAGAGATATGCCAAACCATGATCTCCATCCCACATGCCTAGGAGTGATTTTTATCTCCAGCCATATCATCACCAGTTTTCCTGAGAACATATATCCTATTAACACTTGTCCCCTCTAGTATTCTGTTCCCCGACTAATGTTATACCAACTGTTTACATGGCCAGAGGTGGAGGCAAATGTGATTGATTTCCCTGTCAAAGGTGGCCTCTATCAAGGAAACATGGGTAAAAGCAGCAAATTTGGCTGGGTCTAACAGTCCTGGCCAAATGCTCTCTGTTAGGTACCCTCCATTCCCTCTTGGAGATGTGGGCTCACAATTCCTGATGCTAAGTAGCAAAAATGGCCCATTTAAACCGAGCATGTGCAGCCTCTTCTCCTGGTGATAGCCAGTGAGATTTACAGGCAAAAGGCAGATCAGACAGTATCCTTAATATCCTACATACTAATCACATACACTACCTAATTATAATAAAGAGCCAACTGCTGCTTCTTTTTGAATTGTTAAAATAGCTTGGAGTACATGATTAGAGCCTCTGAGATGCCTCTAAAAGCAGCTACAGGTAAAAAGAAGCATGGATTGTGTCAGAAATATTTTCTTTTGGGGAGTCTAGTTTATACTATTTATTTTAGCAGAAACTATATTTAGGGAATCAAGCGGTCCAAAATCAGCCTTCTTTATCCCTAAGGGGCATTTATGCAGTCCAAGAGATGTTTTCTTGGGAGAGATGATTTTATACTAGATGCTCTTCAGAAGAGCCTCACATCTCCTGAATAGATTTCTGCTGTGGCACAGCACTTTCTAGTGTTCAAGGTACACTGGCAGCAGCATTTATTTGCTAACCTCTGAAGCCATTAGCCTAATGGCCAACACAGGACAAAACTTACTTGTATAAAGAACAGTGTCTGCTATGGAGAATTAGATAAACATTTTATGTGATCTGGTAACGTTGAAAATGAGTTAGTACTTCAGAAATTTTGAATGGTATTTTTATTAGGATAAATTAAAGTAATAAATATCAATATTACTTAAAATTATGTTAACACAGCATACTGATTCTTAGAGATCTGTAGAAAAAGAAGGCAATTTGAGCCAATCTAGGACAATCTGGTTCTCATTTATGGAAACACATTCAATTCCTGTGCTTTCAATTTCTCATTGCAATGATTTTGCACAAGATCGAACAAAATCCTCCTTTCAATTTTTCTTTCAGACTACTTTATTCCTTGGAAACAGAACAGAAAGAGAAGTAGTAGCACTGATATTAGTGCTTTTCTCTTTTACCTGATCTCTGCAAATGTCAGGAAGGACAATAAAGAATTATGAATGCGCATGGAATACTTAGAGGCTCCAAGCATGCTGTCTTAGCATTTTCCATAGAAACTCTAAGCTGATGTATCTAGTGGATTTCTTACTTGCAGCCATCCTCTGTTCTTGTTGTGTTTGATAAGTCTTGGGGGAAAAAATAGCTGAAAAATCAAAGGCAGAAAGATATTCTGTAAAGTGGCAATATCTAAAAGCCTGATGTTGTAAATGTTCGTTTGGAGCACCCTTTGAAGTGGCATGGAATGCACAGGATACCTGCCTATTCATTTAGCCACTGATAAGGTCCTAATTAGCACAGCACTCAGAAACTCCCATATAGTGAAGTATAGAAATAACTATGGCTTTTATTTCCTTCCTTTGCAGCTGTAAGTGAAAAACAGCTTTTAAGGGTTTTGCTTTTTACCAATGTGTGCATTTGGTGTACTTGTAAATACCTCACTAAGTGAAAAAAAAATAAATAGCTCAACAGTCACAGAAGGAAAACCTGTTTTTATTGCTGGGAAGTAGTGGATTCAGTACGCATCTGAGTCATGGGAATTTTTGTGGGTTTAGGTCAAGCTTCACTTACAAACTGTGGCCTGCAACTAACACTCTCTTCAGTTCAGAGAAACACAGCTGGCAGAGTGAGTAATGATTGCTTCTCTATCCAGGATTGGATCATCAGCCCTTTAAATCCTAAAGTTTATTCCAATGGAAATGTTCCAGTGCACTGAAGTGCCACCCGAAAGCAAAACTGCAGGATCAGGCCCTTCAATTTTAAAAAATTACATTTAATATTGGCAGACAAAGGCACTGGAGAAGAACACAGTGACTATCTGTATACCTGGAGGAGGGATAGTAGTATAAAACAAGTTTTTCTTTAACCACAACAGCAATCTTGTAACAGCAGCACCCACTCAAAAGCATAGAACTCGGAGGCTGATAATCATCTTTCAGTTCAGGTTATTGCATGCAATTTTTCACATTCATTCAGTTTTCTTCATACAGCTCTTAGTAAAGTAACTCCCTTAACAATAAAAGCTTTTATGGCAGCCCATTACACAGGAGAACTAACCACTCCTAGATTTTTTTATTGGCTTCTTGGAATATTTATAGTAGTCTTTGTTCTCTTTGCAAGCATATGCATTTGGGTGTGTATAAAGATTTTTCTTTTTTTTTTTTTTTTTTACTTTGGCAATTGGTTTTGACAGTGAAATACATGTATTTTTACATCTGTAAGGCTTTAAAGTTTTATATTTGCTTTCCTTTATATGTTATTTATGGCATCAAAGCCAACATTCTCTCTGCTCCTCATTGTTTAACACTTGAATATATACTGCTGTAGAATTTTCAAGTTGGCACCATGATACCTCTTCTTGATAAACTGGTTACACTCTGCACACAAAGAAATTATGAAATTTGACTCCATACTAGCAAATCAAAGAATTTACTTGGTGTCTAAAGGAACAGATTTAATTTCTGCTTCAATGATTTGAGAGAAAAACCTCATGCTGAAACCACAGATCGGCATTCTTGTAGGAATCACCTCAGCATTAACTGAAAGTGCCATGTCTTATTCCTGCATAGTATTTTGGACTCAGGATGGTCCCAAAACTTCTGACAAATCTTACATAGAACTAAAAGTTGTCCCAAATAGAATCTGACTTCGAAAATCTCCCTCCTGGTTTTCAAAGTTTTTAATTTCATTCTATACTTACTCTTCATAAACAACAATGTTTACACCATCTTCATGAAAATCATATTGAATATTGTAATCAATGGAGGAATTTAAAAAATATATATGGCTTTTCTTTATTTTCCAATATAATGAATGAAGAAATTGTACTAACCAGACCGATTTCCTGTTGAAATTAGGAGAATTATTTTCTCATTTGTCATTTCCAGTTCAGAAAACAATCATTGTACTAAAAGCTAAAATAATGCAAATAATAAATAGTAATATTAATCATCTCTTGAAAAGCTTCTTGAATTTATTATACACATACATATTGAATAAATAATAATCAAAAGTATCTCTTTCTTTTTGATCATAAAATTATTAAAGAAAAATAAAGGCTCAAATCACTGATATGAACTAAGGTTTTTTATAGTGTTCTTAATAAACACAAGAATGTTGTAATAAACACATTTTTCAAGGTGTCTTTCACAGAGACATATTTCCCTGAAGATTTGTTGCTGCTGGAATGCTACTAGGTAGGTGGAATCTTTATTTTCTTATTATTATCTTATTAGCTTGTTATTAGCTTACTATCTAATAAAACCAAGCAAGTTATTTGGACCTTGATAATGTATAAACTGTGTTTTACTCTGTTGACCTGAGAAAATTTCTTTTAATGTCTTTATTAGGTGGGTATATTCCCCCCACTCTGGAGCTATAAAAATACCTCATTCCACTGTAGAGACTGGTAGGGTTTTTATGGGTGAATAGTGATTGTGGTGTTATCCATACATTCAGATTTGGGAAGGCCCCACAGGCTCACTCTGGGCTGTCCTCATCCTTTCTACAGGTGAAGGTTTCAGGACATTTCTTGAGCTCCTCCTCTCCCTCTCATTTCCTATTCCCTGGGAAGGGACATCAGGCTGTTAAGTGACAGTCTTCACCTCCTACAAGCTCAAAGAGAGCCCTGGCTCTGCAGGCTCATGGGCCAGGTCCAGCAGCTGCTTCCTGATGTAGGCCTGAGTCTGGAGAAAAACCTCATGTGATCCCCAAGATAGTCCCCTACTTGCAAAGAGATGGAGTCCAAAGAAAATGGAGTCAGCAAGACCTAAGCGTCTTCACTGGCTTATTTCACCTAGCAGACGGTCATAGCTCCTGTGGAGAGCTTTCTGTCCCTGATTTGAAACTTGTCTCTTAGGCTTCAACCAAACCTGGTTGTCACAAGAGTGCAGCTGCCCCTCAGCTGTAAGAAAGGGTGCAGAGTGGAAGTGACTTTGGTGATGTAAATCACTTCTGTGGTGACCTACCTCATCACCTCAGGTTTTGCTTGCAAACCACTATTGACTTTTGCCTTCAACACCATTGGAGCACCTGACACACCCCATCTGTTCCTCCATGTCTAAACAGAGAGAAAAAGTGCAGCGTGTGAAAAAAACCCTGAAAGGTTTTTTCACACCCTATTCACACCCTATAGGTGTGAATCTTGTCCCTGCCCTGCTCCAGTGAACATGGGAGACTGCACAGGTTTGTACAGAGAGGTGACAGACCTCATTTACAGCCACTTTGGTGTGACAGGAGCCTTGGAATGAGACACACTGTGTCTGAGGAGTCAGCACCCATGTGAACAAATAGGAAAGGCATTGGCAAAATGTAGCTGGTACTGGGGAAAACAGAGAGTATGGCAAGTTGCTTCTTCTCTGCATAGAATACAGTGCCAGGTCCTTGGTCCTATGGTTTAAGGTCGTCAAGGAGTCAGTCTCCAGGTGTGCTTGTCCAGGACAATATAGCTCAGAGCACACAGATGAAGCCCTTTTGAAATACTACAGGACAAAATGTTGCAAGGTACAGTGTGACTTTTGGTGAAAATGAAACAGTAGAGACTTACCACCACAAGTGAAATGGGTAGTGATTGTGAAAAACAAAATGAAAAATAAAGAAACGTCTTATTCAGGTTTTCCTACTAGCAGAACTCTGTGATAGTGACCTTTGTGAAGGACTCATAGGGACTGTATGAAGTGCCTCAGCGTCACTCATTTTATGATGCAGTTTATGCAAAAAGTATCTGTATCCTATGATAATAAAAGTTGTAAAAAGTACCTGTGATACCTACGCCAGACAGCAGATCAGACAAATTTGCTTTGGAAGGAATAATTAGCGTCCCTTAATTCAACATATCTTTCAGCAGTCTGAAAGATGCATATAAACAAAACCTTAGCTTGGATATCAGTATAAAGATTAACTACAGGTATTTTCATTTTGCCATTGCACTACACTCTGTGTATTCAGCCAAACATTTCTAAAAGGATTGCAACTCCTCCTTGTTTGAATTCAAATACCTAGAAATTCAAACTGCTAATGCAGAGTAAAATTCAATAAGCTTTGCAAACTGCTTAAAATTATGCTATAAATATTATTTAGACATATTTGTAGGCTTATGCATGATAAGTCTATGAAAACAATAGTAAAACACTATTTTTATTCCTTCAAACATTTTTAATTTTCACCATGCCATTACATTTTTTCAATTGAAGTGAAACATAGAGATGTTAAAAGAAAGCATAATTGGGCTTGTTTGAAATTATTTCTCTGAGACTTGAAAGAAAGAAAAGTTAAAAAATGCATTAGAAGTCAGAGTTAGAAAGAAGTCAGGGAATGTATAACCTTTCAAGACTTTTAAAATGTAAGGCATAAATAATGTTTGTTTCTTGGTAAATAGCAATCATATGCATAAAATGGGAATGAGCTGTAGAAAGAAATAAATTAGAGAAAGTCTATTCATCTGAAATCCTAGGAACTTTAATGTTGTGGAACACTGTTGGACTGCTTCAGTTTTGCAAGTGCTTTATCTCAGCTGAAAGGTGAAATTAGTAGCTTTCTCAAAACCCTGGGAAGCTATTGTGTCAATGCTACACACTGGAGACCACTGTTTGATGCCAGTGCCACTAGTTTAGATGAGCACTGCAATCAGGAGTATTAGAAGTGAGTTGGTGAATTGCGTTGCATGAAGAAATGGAGCTACTTACAGACAAAAGAGCTGAACGGGGTTTTATACATGTCTATAAGGATATAATGAAGTCAAACATACCAAACGTGCAGCTGAATTCAGCAACATTAAAGTAACCAACCTAGAAAAGAAGTTGGGGTGAGAGGTGAGATGAGGGGAGGACATCTGAAAAAAAGAATTAGTAAAAGGAATTGTAAATTCAGATAGGGCTGGATCACTCCCTGGATCACTCCCTGAAGCTACTAATCCTAGTTTTCTTCACTTTAAGAGGTCACAGTTTGTGTACTTTGGTTTGAGGAGGACATTACCTCATTTTACGCAACAATTTACCCAGTAAATTTCCTCCCTCCCTCCCTTCCTTCCGTCCATCCTTCCGTCCTTCTGTCCTTTCTTCTGTCCTTTCTTCTGTCCATCCTTCTGTCCTTTCTTCTGTCCTTTCTTCTGTCCTTCCTGCCTGCCTTCCTGCCGCCCTTCCTTCCTTCCGCCCTTCTTTCCTTCCTCAGCAAAGCATCTTTATAAAATTTCTAACCTTGAACCAGCCTATGGTCTTTTTTTCATTCATGTCAGACTAAAATAACTACTTACAAGAATTTGCTCTGTTTATCATATAACCTATTACTTTTTGGTTGTATTTTTTTATTCTTTGGGGGGTAGGTTTTCTAGGGGTTTTTTTCACAGTTGTAGAACAATTGAACACATCTTGTGAAAACAGCTGAAAAACTTGTATATGTTTATGCATGTGTGAAAGCATTGAAGTATTATATTCTAAAGATCATTATCAGAAATGATAAGAAAAAAAGAAATCTTTCTGTTATGTGACGAGGTGTATGAGAATATCCCTAGACAACTCATTAGTTTTAAAGTGACATGAAAAACAATTAATTTTAATAGGGAATAACAGATTATGTGTTTAATAATTCATCTAATTTCATGAGGCAAAGTGAATTAGACAATGCAATGTAAATCCAATAGCAGTTGTAATCACATAATTTGACTGTTTGTCAAGAGCAAAGCATAGTGAAATGATCAAGAATTACACAGAGAGAAAAACATTAATTGTATGTAAACTGAGTGACAGTTTCTTGTAACCCTGAAAGCCTGTGAGTTCAGTGCAATTATTTCTATTAGATCTTTCCCTAAAATCATTCTGTATCATTAATTATGTATTCATTATAAGCAGGCAAATTAATAAAAAATACTAAATAACTTTTCCATGAATTTTTTCAATTCAGACATGCTGTGCAATTGATAGAGGTTTTATAGACTGAAACTACGTGAAAATTGTTTTATAGTCTGCATTAATTAATCAATAATGGCCCTGAGAACTGTCATTTCTGCCTGTTTATGACCAGCTGAAAGAGTTGAGGACCCAACATAGAGCAGGGGGCCCTTAACCCATCCGGTCATTCATGCTGGAGAAATGCCCGACCCCCAGGTCACTGTTGCTGTTTATCGAAGCCATAATAATTGTTATGGTTATTTTTCCATGCACACAGAGCAGTCATGTGCTTTCCATCTGAGTGGTATTTATTTCAGGTTAAGAAAAAAAAGAAAACAGGAAAGAACAAACGTGAGGCCTTGACAAGCAAAATGGCCACTGTGGGTGACTGTGTGCAACAGACAGAGCATGGAGCACCAGCTGGGAGATCATGGCCATCTCAGCTAATGTGTCACAGGACACAGGATTATGTTGAAGCACAAATACTTTGTAAAGATGTTGTCCTTTCATATGTTTGAAAATATAGACGTTGAAATACATGTTGCCATGGATACGGGTCTGCCTTTAGAGCAATAGTCTCTTTTACTTGGTAGTGACATGGCAGTAACCTATAGAATGAAGGGACATCACACCTCCTTGTCTTAATATGAAAAAAAATATGAAAAACACTTCAGTAACACTCAAAATACTTTTCTTTTTACAATAAAATGCAAAGGTATCAAGGCCAGGTTTAATGGGGCTTTGAGCAAACTGGTCTAGTGGAAGGAGTCCCTGCACATAGCAGGAGGGTTGAGACAAGATGATCTTTAAGGTTCCTTCCAACCCAAACCATTCTATAAGGCTATGAATCAAAACTTTGTGGTGATTTTTCTTATTTATAGTGTAAAGAAAAAGTCTTGTTAGCATAATTTAAGCACATTAAAAAATGTGGTCTGGCCTATAGCACATGGGTTCCCATCCCTCCCTCCTTTACCAACAGCTGGAATTTGAGGCACTCAGGCCAGCACAGGAGATTAAGAAGCTGACTGGTCAGGGGTGAAAATCCACCAGCCATCTATGCCAAAGGGATGGAAGATACCGATTCTCCACACATTCTACCAAAAGCAGAAAAAACCCCCTTACCTCACCTTTGAATAGCAAACAGCTGTTTTGGCACATTGAACAGAAAGACAGAAAAAGCAGGTTCTGGACATCATCCTGGAATTGCAGATCTGGATAGGAGCGAACAGTATTCACATTGTGGGCTGAAAGGGCTTCCTAGCAGTCCTAGTCACCATCTTTTGTGAGTCCTCTCCTCTATACCCACTTTTGTCATACAAGCAACACTGCCTACTCCGTGTGAAGGAAATAGAGATATTTACACTGTAGTTGGCTCTTGGAGACATGCAGTCACAAAACCTTACTTTTATACCTTGAAGTAAGGTGAGGAAAGAACGCCTCTGCTTGTTCCTTCAGCCTTCTGCTTGTTCCTTCAGATTTGGAGAAAGAAGAGAAGAAAGAAAAGATCTGTTTCCTTGGCTGCACATGCCCCACAGTACACTCTTTTTGGGGTCTCAACTCTATCAGCTGTACAGGAGGAAGCACAACAGAAATGTCAAAATTGGAAAGAGGTACACACATAGGCGAACAAAGAGGAAGAGAGAAACAGATATCACAAAAAGAAAACAGATCATTGTCAAACTGGATTGTGCATTGGTCTTCTCTAGCATACCTGCCTGTTTTCCACCCATCTACCAAAGAGCCTAAAGGAACTGAGTGTTTCTGAACTTCATTCAAGGCTCATCAACATGTGAGTGCAGATTAGGTGTAGTTTCTTGTATGCTGGTGCTCAAAACAGCGCACATAGGTGCAGTAACTCAAGGTTGGTCAGAGAATTTCCATGAGAGTTGCAATGAAATCTAAGTTTCACCAAAACTTTTGTATCTGGTTGTTAAAAAGTAACTTGATATTCCTGGCCCATTCATTACCTCTAATACGCTTACCAACCAACTGATGGTTTTGGTTCAAGAAAGTCCCTTCACTCTATGACCAAAACCATGAAGACTTTCAGATTTTGTAGGACCTTCAGCATAAAAAACGTGTTTTGGCGGATCACAGTTCTGTCAGTTTCTAGCCCTGATCCACTCCACACCAGGAATAAAGCATCCTGATTGATACAAAGAACAAATCTTCTATTTCTATAACTAGGAGTTCTGGGAGATTTCAATAAAAAGTAGCATAGGCAAAAAACCCCACAGGAATATGTGTTATTAAAAAAGTTTCTCTGTCTAATTACTCCTACTGTTTTGGAAAATAAATGCTGTTTAAATTAATCTGTTATGTAATGTAGTGAGCTAACCAAAAATATAGACTATGCCTGGCACTGTCTCAGAAACAATTTTTCTTAGCTAACTGAATACACCTAAGCACCTTAATTGTTAAGTAGTTGGCATTTTCATGCTTAAAGTATGCTTTCCTGTGTCTGTTAGTAAAACATAAATTTGCTAAAAAGAAAATTGCTAATATTTAGGCTGACAGTGTTAACAGCAGACATAGGAAATATGAAAAATAGAAATACTTTACATTTCAAGAAGCCATAAATTCAAGCAAAATATTTTCATTTAAAAGGCAAAAAATTTGGCAATTGGTGTTATGATTCAGTTCTTGCAGCTCTTATGTCTTTAATTGTTCTAAAACCTGGCACTAGAGCACACAAAGAAAATCTCAGCAAATTGTCGTAAAGTCCTTAAGGAATTTAAAATAAATGCTTAAATGAATCTCTTACTACTGGCATGCAACAAATGCCCAGATGTATTCATAGTGATGCACCCAATTAAGTTTAGAAGAATTGCATGAGTTTAGTTTCAGCAGATTCCTATTGATTCTCCTAGTTAATAAACAGTTAAAGGATGAAGTGAGTTTTTAAAAAATATAAGTGCTTTAAAGGTGCTAGAGAGGAAAAGTGTAGTACTAAGTGGTCATGTGGCCAGTGCCATTCATCTTGGTAGTGACTATCTGTCAAAAGTGGCAAGAGCCCTGTTAACAGCCATGACCTGTGCTGTAATGAAGGGAGAGTGCACAGCAAAGTGTCCATTATCAGGCAGTTGGGAGCAGTAAATTGGTGCAGTTTGCCTCAATCTTGCAGCCAGTTGAGATGTAAGATAGGTGGGGATCAGCAAGCAGCAATTTTATCCTATGATCATTTTTGTCAGATTGCATCAGACTAGGAACTTACTCAGATTCATTATTTCAATTAAATAAGTTCCCTCATTAAATGACCACTGCCATGAACGTTTTCTGTGGTTCTGTATTTATAATTGAGTAAACACACCTGCTAATATTTGGACAGGGAGCAGTGATGGAGAAGCAGTAAGGTAAACGACACATTAAGATGATAGTCAGGTACAATCAAACAAATCTTGCACTCTCTCAACAGGGCTAACATCTTGCAATAAAATAGGCAACCTCTGTTACCTATACACTAACCTGAGGCGTTTACATTCAGTTCCATCCATGAAAATTCATTTCAGACTGCAAAGCAACAAAACACTCAAGTAAAATTCCAGTTCTGTTCAATCCCATGCAAATGAATTGATGCTGTTACCACTTTCCTGGAGAATAAGGTCAAAACTCCAGGTGACACCCAATGTCTGCTCTTGGGTGCACAGAGATGAAGAATTCTGGATGAACTCTTAAACTATCAGGCAGACTTAACCCTTAGGGACCCTCCAGTAAACTAGACAAACAAACAGAAGACAAATGTACTTGTCACCACCACCCATTCAGAGCCTTGCAGCAGCAAAAGCCTTTCAGATCAGCCCATCTGCTTTCCAGACACTGGACGTATTTCCTCAATCACATGTTGTCTCTATTCCTATCCCATAACCTAAATGAGGAATACTAAAACTTTTGTAATTCCTGTAATTCTGTACAGCGCTTCATTATACATCTCTGCCAAATTCTTCCCCTATTGTGAGAGATGTGTGCTTTCCCTGCCAGCTCCCAGCCACACAGGTAATTTGGATGATGGGCAGAGACGTAAAGCTCATGCCCAAATAGCATTATATTGCAAATGGTCACAGCTTTACCCTGTTCCTCAAAGTCCTCACACCGTCACCTTCCACATGTGGGTCAGTGCTATAAAACTGAATAGAAAATGTGGGATTTTTCTTTCCATAGTTGTATTAAATCAACAGATGGATGTCTTTTTCTCTCTGACTTAGTCTATGTCAGCAGTGCAACATCCAACTTGAAAACAAGGATTCAGCTTCTTTTATGTTAATAGAGACCAACTGCAAAAAAAAAATCTTTTGTAACCCTTAAGAAGTTGTGTTTTCACCTTGCCTACCTCAGCAGGTTTTTAAATTGGATAAGGGACCAGGGAAAATGTGCCTCAACTCTCCTTTTGTTGACATTTTTATATTTCTCATTTCAGTGCCAGAGGAAGATTTCAGAGCTGGAAAGAAGGGGAACATTTTGGCCCTTTGAAGTCCTCCAGCAAGTGAGCTGTGAGGATCAGCTACAAGGATGAGCAAGCTGCAGCCACCTGAGCTGGTAAATGCAGGGATGAGTTTGGGTAATGGTAACAAATCGAGATGATGACTACAGATTAAAAATGTGTTGCTGAGATAAAGTAGAGTTTGGGGTATATTGTAGAATGTGGATCTTTCCAGTTGCACTGAAATATCCCCTCCACAGTACTCAGGGCACAAGTTAAAAGACTGCTGACAGCCCTAAAACAAGTATGGGATATGTGGTAATGAATTCAGAAGAGGTTTAATAATATTAAAAGTTCTCTGGATATTTTGATAGATTTTAGAATACCTGATAGGAATAGGGTCTGTTTATCCATTTTAGACCTTTACCTCAAGTTAAGGGAAAAAGAATATTTTAAAAAAAGAACAAAAATACCCCAACAAAACCAGGATGCTTAGTGACAGCACTAAGGATACAATACAGGTTCAACCAGATAACAACAGGATGAAAAAAATAGACTGAAATGCAGATCCAATCTGTCCAAAAGTAGGGTGAAAATTAATTTCCCTTCACAAACTAGCACAAGCATAACTATGCAGTGAACTCATGTTGATGCTGGGATCCCCACTTGCAGGTGTGCTGAGGTTGCTTCTTCATTTTTACTTTGCTGCAAAGCTGTCAGCATTTCTTACACCACTTACATGTGCTAATTATCAGGGCTACCCAAGCAATAATCAGGATTTTTGTTTCATAAGTATTTGGGTTGTATAAGGCCTGCAGAAGAGGAGTTTTCACTTGTAAAATGAGGTTGGTCTTTCTCACAGGTTGCAGTGTACTACCAGAAACACAGAGCTAGAGGCACAATGGTGAAACACAAGTGATGAAATCAGCACTGTTCATATAGCAGGTAAAAATTCATATTGGAGAGGCTGGAACCATCTGTTACTACCTATATAATGGCACTTCTTACAACTTGGCAGTTAAAACCAGGCTGTAAAGGGGGAGCAGAAGCTGCAACTTTCTCTCTGGGTCTTTGAAGGGTGGTGGGAAGTGAAGGGAAATAAAATTGTCCACATTAGTTGATACACAGGCAAAACTATAATTTTGGAGGGGGGATTGTTTACTTTAAAAGCTGTGTAAATCAGCTTGAAACTGAATTAAACAGGTGGCTGACCACCTGTACATAATGATTAACTGTGCTTACACAATAATTTATGTGAAAATACTGTCAAACCCTGATAACATCACATCTGCTACTACCGTACTATTGTGCAGAATGTTTGTATTTATTATTTCTTTGAAAAAACAGTTAGGTGTTGCTGACCTTCCCTGTGTTTTACATTGAAGTAAAGTGTTTGCACTGGAAAATTTAGAATTCTTCCTACTGTTATAAATTTTGAAGTATCATATTTGTGCATATCTTGCCAGTTGAACAAAAATTTCGTCATTTTAAGTACTGAAAAGTACCTGATAAACCACCACATTTTTAGTATTAAAATTGTTATTGAACACCTTACTACTTATAAAGGTATTTAAAATTGCTGCTCTGCATATATGTAGACATGCTGGAGTTTTCTTTACCTTTGAAAATATTATAAACAAAAAGCATTAATCTTTATTCAAATCTTAATTTATGCAAGTAGAATCATATTCCTGCCAGACACTGTTGTAAGCAAGAGGCACCTTTAGGTCAGTGAGTTTATACTGTCAGAAGCAAAATCAGAATATGATTGCATGCCATTGAAAGAAGTTAAAGCTGCATTTGAAAGTACAGTGTTAACCCAACACTTGTGAATTTTGGCTGGTGCAATCACCACACCACTCATCTGCCCAACCACTCAAGTGAAAGGCTATGAAAGAGCTCCAGAGTCCATGCAGGTTTACAAAGGAGGAAGTGAAATTCATGTAAGTTTATTATACATAAAACTGAAGACAAGTGATTTAGGACTTGTTTTATGATCTTTTCATCCAGCTCTCTTCTGAAAGGGCTTCAGGTTCCCACAGTGAGATGTTGCAGTTCCCAGCTTATTGTCATTTCAGCCATTCACTGGCAGTGTCTGGTTGTATCCAACCTTCATCACAGTGGGAGAATTCAAGTTTGGTGACTTTCTTACATCGAACACTTGGGTTCCTGCACAATGGAGGGTATTATAAAATGCTTGGGAATGGCAAATCAGAGTCAATGGATTAGAAAAAATACTAACAATCATGTTTTTAAAATACTGTTAATATTATTCCTTTTATAGCACAGCAGCATCTTCAATTCATTGTGCATTTACATGTCTGAAGCAAATAAATCCAGGAGTTTTCAAATTCTTCATTAGTTATCTTAAATTCAAACCCTGAAGGTACACACAAAACTGCTTTTTTGCTTATTTCATGTCTTCATTGTAAAAAAAAAAATCTCCAGTTGCAGCCATATTTCTTTTCCTAGAAAATTATAAAAGAGAGTAATAAAGTTCTTCTGCTGTGCCATAAAGAATTATGCAATTTTCCTAAAATAGTCCTAGTAACTAATATTAGAATGACAACAGACAGATTCTTATTGCCTGTACCCCTAGAGAGACCTCTTCGGGCAATGATAAAAGGAATCTCAAGGTTTATGAGAATGCTGCTTGTAAACTCTAGGTTATCAGAACAGGTCCAGGGCTCCTCTTGACGCCAGCATCCATGAAAAGAGCACACTTATGTACCACTTCATGAGGAACAATACACTTCTCATAGACTTGCCTGCATGCCATTGTGCCTGTTCTGTTATCCCCAGCTCCTGTTTCTCAGTTGCTGGTTCTCTGCATTCACAGCAGAACAAATAGCATAACGATCAGTTAGGAGAGCTTCAAACACCAATTGCAGTGGCAACATTGCTAGTACGATTAAAATTCTAGCCTAACTCACATTTGATTTGGGGAGTCACTACTTCTTAACAGGATAAATGGAAGAATCCATTGAAAAAACACATAACATGTATTTTCTGTCTCCAGCTGAGTCTATATAGTCAGTTGGCCTCTGGACCCTTGGATTTTATATCTATCCCATCACTTTCCAAGCTATAATTCACTCCTTGTCTTTCAGCACTATGCTAACATGAACAGGCTTTTTTTTTTTACCACACAAAATCCTCTGACAAATACATTTGATGACTCATAATTGTTCTGCTTTGTTTCTTGCAGGGATGCCAAGAGCATTATGTCCGTTGCACAGGAGCTGACTGAATTTATTAACACTTGCCATTAATATTAACCATATCCTTTCATTTTAAACAAAAAATCACTACCACCATTCTGAATGATTTCTTTTTCATAAAAATATAGAACTGATGTAAATCTAAAATAATCCACTCAAACAAGAAAAAAGACTAGAGGGAGAGGCCTATCATCCTTAATAAAGCACTGTTTTGAGAACAGTGTTTGCTCAAAATCACAGTTCTGTCCCTTCGCTTTTTGGATGCCTCCACCTGTTCAGATTTTGGAGTGAAGATTCTCTGAGCATGGTTTGCAGGTTGACTCTCTTCCAAGGTGATATCCTTCTGTTACACAAAAGGCAGAAAAGGTCCTGCTCTCCTGGCACTCAATTGCAGCTTCTAATTAACACACATTGTGTGAATTTTGCTCTTCCCCACATTTAAAGCAGAGGTTAATGTCTGGACCACCCAGCATGCATATCACACTTATGCCCTGCTATCCCATAGAGGCACTCCTTTCCTCTTGAAACTGGCATGGCAAACCATTAATGGACTGCAACAAAAAAAGCGCAGAAAAAAAAATGTCCTGGTAGTGTAGCAGCTCTGTTTGGATTGAAAAGTATTCCCTTCATTTAAATCTCTCCAGTTCTAGTACACCCTCCTTTATTTAAAAAAAAAAATAATTCTTTTTATTACCTCTGTTTCTGTGTTGTTATTGCCTTGCTTGCCATCAGACATTATGCCAGTAGGGAATATTGACAAATCAGCTTTAAGGTAATATAAATATGTCTTTATTGTTACTGGTTTTTAACACAAAGAAGAAATTACAGTGCTTGTTTTGATAATGTAACTGATAACAAACACTCATAAACTGCAAGAATTTGAAGCAGGAAAGAACCCAGGACACAGGCATAGCCACCATCTTCTTCCACTTTGCAAGGGTGTCTGCATGTACAGCTGTGTTTGCTTTGGTAGGGCATTCATCCCACCATCTCTGTCCAGGCCATGATCTGCAGAAACATAAATAAAAACAGAGTTTAGTTCAGATTTTGACCAGAGTTCCCCTTTTTAAACAGTTTTGTTCCTTCTGTTTGTGGTTTGCTTTTTCAAAAAAAGTATTTGGGCTCATCCCCTACCACATTTTCTGGTTGCTATAAGGGCAGAGATGCAGAGATAACAAATATGGGCTTATGTAGCTGCTCTGAATACGGTCCCTTTTCCCAGCTATCTCTAGTGGGTTGGTAGTCTGCTTCAAAGTATGCAATAATTCATATACAAATGCAAATACTACAAGACAAATATTAGGAGTCAGGGTTTTTTGTTAAGGTTCCTAGTTATTTTTTCCAGACATCACCAGGGCCCAAAGCAGTACATTGTGTAGTAACCTCAGCTGACACTGGGACAAATATTTCTTTTGTGAGCTAGGATTCATCTCATCTGACTGTAGATGTCCCAGAGACAGATGCTGAAGTCCACCAGTTATTCCTGGTTTCCTCTCAAGCTAGAGAAAATGAAGAGGAGCAGTGTCCCCAGAAGGGATTTATTTCACACAACTTTAACATTTTCCTTAAGGCGGAGCAAATCCCTATTGGAATTGCCTTCTACTCCAGCTTAACTGTAGAAAGAGCTAAGGATGACAAGGGCAGACTTAGATACCTAGCTTTAGAGATGCCAAAGAGAGAAAAATGAAACCCCAAACCAGACTCATAGTCCTAAAGATTACAGAGAAATTCTGAGAAACTGCTGAATGATGAAAGGTTGGAGGCAAGCCTCAAATCATCTATTGCATGTTAGTCATCCTCATGTGCCTCGGAGGTTCTTATGAAGATTTTCTTTGAAACTATATTAAAAGAGAGGTCTACAATGAAGGCTGGTGTGAACAGCCAGTAGCCTCTGACAATGAGGAGAATTACTTTGTCTTTCACTGGATATTTTCCAGTAATTGCTCATTTTAAATCTGAGTGATTTCTTGACACAAAAAGGGGTTTTTTTCTAAAATGACCTCTATAGCTAATGACTTAGATGAGAAGTATGTTTGCATTTGCTGCACTCATTTTCTTTCATATTCAGTGACTAAGTTCCTGCTGCCAGCAGGTGAGTTCCTATCTGCCTGTCACTAACAAAGTGATTTAACAACAAATGAAGTTTTGATCAGTTTTTTTTCAATTCTGCCTTTAGCATACAGTCACTCAATATTTAAAATTAGGTACTGAATGATGTTAAAATATAACAGCACTTTTTTTTCTGTCTCTTCATATATAAGAATTTTGGGACCATCTGCCTCACAAGCCACATGAACAGAAGACATTAGGCTAAGATTTTTGCTACTGAGTTCTGCTGAGCACTGGATTTATGAAATCAGTGAGAATCTGAAAAGTGTTGCCATACACTGGTTAGGGCAGACATTAAATCCTTGAATCTATGACTCTTTATATTTTTATGAAGTTCTGCATTTCTAAACATTTTTTTTAAATTTGGTTTTCTGTACGGAATAAGTCTTGGTGTTGCCTGGTGAAGATGACAGACTGGAGAACACTGCCATAATGTGGTAGTCTTACCAGGGTGGCTCAGTTAGCTAGTCTACATTTTGTGCCTGTTGTTTCAGAACTGGATCCCACTGCCCAAGGCCAAACTGAAGAGCAAGGAGGTGGTCCTGAGGATTTTCCCATTACTCTATACTTTATTTACAATAAATGGCTATAGCCATGTGGAATACATCCACTTCATACTGCCTTCAGTCACCCTAAACAAGAGTTTATTGCCCCACACTCCTTTGACATGAATTTTAGACTTCAGCTAATGCCACTTGAATCTACCAGCATTGCCAACAAGACATAACTTTAAAGAAAATATCTGATGCAGACATCATGCCTCCCGTTAGAAATGTTTCCTTTACATCCTCAAACAAATGTTATTTTCTACATGGTATTTTAAGCAGAAGTTCTGCCCTCTGTGTGCAAAGTAGGACTGATTCTTGCAACCACATTTGCTCCAAGCAGAAACACCTCATTTGTGCTCTCCTTCCTCCTTTGTCACAGATAGGACAATAAATTAGCACCATGGGTTTCTCATCCATACTTTTTTGGCATCTTTGACATGGGAATTCAAAGAGGCAGTGATCACCCATGTCTTTTATATGGGAAAGAATTCTTGTCCAGCTAAATATTGGCTACAGGGGAGATTGTCCTGAAAAATTTAAGCTCTTTTGTGAAAAAGATTGGAAATTGTTGCTTTGTGACAGTGTAGCCACAAAACATTTGACCTTTCGCTTTAGCTATTTGAAAGACTAGCAAATGTCTACAGGAGGGTGCTCACTAATGCAATAAAATCTCTAAGAGATAGAGTTTGTTTTGTTGTCTCAGAATTTTGCCTCATAGGAGGTTTTAATTGTGTTAGGGATATCAAGGTCCCATACTATCAGAAGAGGAGTTTTTAAAACATTTCTTAGGAGGCTGGCTTCAGCCTTCCCATTTGAACACCAAGTTCACAAGAGAGGTCTGGTTTTGGACTTTTGGTTAAAAAATGCATGGCTCTGGAGTATCAGGGAAGGTGTGCCCTGTGCAAGGATGTGTGGTGCATAGATCCCCATGAAAGCACTGGCCAGGCTACCTCGACCCTAGGAGGCTGTTTGTGGAGACCTGTGCTTGGAGTTAGTGAGTTCTGTTAAAGGCAAGTTTTAGTAAATGAAGTGACTGAGCGCAGACAAATCAAACAGTTTGTTGCTACATTGAGAGTTACTCTGTTGCCTACTTTGCTTATGCCAGAGGTAAAAAAAGCTGAGTTGGCTGAGGCTTCTGAGAAAGAAATCAAAGATGTGCTTCATCCTTGCAGCCTCCCTCACGCCTGTCATGCCTACATTCCTCCATCAGCAACAGGAAGGTTCCCATTCAGGTCTCCCATTATTCAGAGCTCTCCTCTTCCCAGGCCAGAAGCAGTCTGGCTCCCAGCCCCTGGCTGCAGGCTTTGACTGTGCTGATGAAATGATCTGAGCCAACCTTTCCAGAGTGAATATCTCCACACAGTGTTACTCTGAGCCATACACACGGTACACATCTGTCTGGAAGAAGCTTTACTGTGGAATGCAGAGATGTGCCCTCAAAGACACAAAGAGTTAAAGCAGTGTAATTTTCCAAATAAAACTAAAGGCAATGCATCTTTTTTTTTTTTTTTTTTTTTTATAAGCTATGGCAGGCTGTGTGACACCATGTAATTTTTGAGGAATTTTATACTTTGCAAGAAAACAACAATAACCTGTGTCTTTTTAAGGCTTTTTTTTTCCTGCCAAAAGCACCTATTTGCTTTGTTCTGATTGCAGTACAAATATTGTGGTGAAGGCATTTAATGATGGCTACGAAGGTTCTTTTATTTTGCCTTGCAAAGGGGCATTTCAGAAGTTTACCAGGCATATTCATCTCAAGTGAATGAAAAAAATCCTGCACTGTAGATTTGCTGAAGTAGACCCTACAGGAATAAATGCAACAGTAAAATATTAGTGAGCATTAACACATGCAAAGTATCCCAAACCCTTCTATGGACTAGTAAATCAGTAACTGTGTGGCATAGACAAAAGTAGGAACTCTTGGTGTCATCACTCTACAAATGAGAGATGGTATGAGCAGCTCAAGCCCCAACTCTCAATGCTGGCTGGCTGCATGTGTTGAGAACCACAAGCAACATCACAGAGTCTGATACAGGAGAGATGCCTGCCTTGCAGACACTCATGAAAGGTATCCCTTCAAAATATTTCACATCTGCTTGGAAGTACGATCCCCCTTCCACATCCCAGCTGGAATAATGTGCTTATGCTTTAGCACTTGCTAAAGAGTCACATGTAAAATTAGGCCCAGTATGATTAAAAGACAAAGTCAGGACAGAAATGCATGGTGGTTGACCAAGACAAGCTTCTCTACTGGTTCTCTCTTGCAAATGTAACATAACTCAGTCCCTGCTGCTTAGGTCAGGAAAGTTGAAACAAATCACCTTTTTAGTAAGTCACTTTTCCTTATTTGGTTTAAATAGGAAAACTGGTCCCAGGTGTAGGATCCCCTTTAGCAGTGAGAGGATAGGAATAATATGTGGTGTTGATTAATGTGGGAGGAGGTGCTGACCTTAGTCTGAGCTATGAATGGGTTTGAGAGCTATTGCTCTGTGCTCTGATGAGTTTGGAGGCAGAAGTTTATTGCTGAGCTGAGATGGTTACTCCCAGGAAACTGAAGGGTTCTGGGAACTTCAAACTGCTTTTCCCAGCCAGGAGTAGGTATGGAAACCTGCTGGCACCTCTAGCTTCAGCTCCCTGCCTGGTGCAGTAGCCCACAGACTGAGAAAGCAGCAGTCATATACGGGGCTGGAGATCAATGCTCACCACCAATGGACTCCAGGTGGGTTCTGGAACCACTTGAAACTGGTCATCAGACCCAGAGTTGGCTCAGTCCCTGATCCCTGGGACTATGGCCTGATAATTGCTTTAGGTCAAATGCTGCAGCTTATTCTTTAGCTGTGGTTTCTCCACATGCTAGGAATGACTTGTTTGCAGATTCACTGCATGGCCAACACCCCCTCTGAAGGACCACCACAGCCCTGTTGCTCTGTAGCCCTCACATAACTCTCCTGTGAGGGGAGAACATCTTACTCCAGTTTATTTTTTAGCTCAACCTCTCATTATTATTCTTCTATCAAACCTATTTATTTTTTCCACTACTGTCTCAGAAACATAAACCTGTTTTCTGTCTCTGTGTAACTGATTTAAATGTTTGCTTTTCTGAAGCACCATACACCAATTTAGTGGATTCCTTTACTACTGCATCTGCTATTTATTGTTATTGCTACATTATACTTGACTAGATTTTTAAACTATTTTCTTATTGATGGCTATTTCAACCCATTCTTACACATCTATAAAGGAGGCAGTCAATTGTAAAAGTAGTAATGTAAGTTTCATCTTTTTGAAGAACAAGTCAAGAAAGCACATTGCAATATACACTCAGATTTTGAAAGTATAGAATATAAAAATTGAAGTCTCATGAACTTTAATGTTACTAACAGAAAGACTACTTGGTTTTTAATGTTATGTTTTTCAAGATGATATTGAAAAGGCAGTAAGCAGAAGGCATAGCCAGTGCTAGACACTTGGGAGCAATGTGTAACTGTACACACAGCTGCTTTGATGGTTAAACAGAGATAGATAAATGTTGCATATGATTTAAAAAAAACCTCTGAAGTAGATTAAACATGTGATTTCCTTACATTTTGATGGGACTGAGTCGTGTCTGTAGATCCCAGTGGGTACCTAATATTATCTTTAAACATCTAAAGACATTTAGACAGCTACAATGAAAGGAGTCCTGCTAAATGCCAGCAGAGAACTTTCAAGTTCCTGCTCACTCTTTTCTGGGAGATACCAAAGGGCTGAATTAATAATGGAGAGTTAAAAATTATATAGAAAGGAAAATAAGGAATACAATAAAGATTAAGAATTCATGCTTGTATACATATATGTATATCTATGCACACACATATTCAGACCTAAAGTTGGAGCAGTATTTAAGTTCTTATGAAACCAGAATAGGAATAGGAGGTGTTTTATCTGACTGCATGCTTGACTGCCAGAATTATTATAAATGAAGCCTCAGGAGCTCGCAGCTGAAAGGATGATCCATTTGCCATGTTATCTCTGCTAAGAGGTGTAAATGAATATGAAATTCACTTCTGCATGACTCCTGAAAATGACAAAGCATTTCTTATCCAACCATGGAATAAGAAATACGATCCAGAGTTACTAATGGTACTGATGTGTAATCTTGTCTGACATTCCTCCTACAAGTATTTATTAGTAATTTGCTGAAGAGAGTACATATGACTAACAAGGGTCAGTTAGTCATTGAGTTTGGCCAAATTTCATATTTGGATTCTGTGAAAGGATGATCTCTAACTATCTTTGAAACATTTATATATAAAGTAATCATCGATGGCAACGTACAGGAAGAATCAGCTTTTGTTTATCACATTTATTTCCTAGCATACATAAGCACTGCTTCAGCCCAAGCCCAAAATGATGAGTTTGCTTTCAAAACTTATTTCAAACTTGTTCTATGGTTTTTTGTGGAGTTTTTTGGTTTTGGTTTGGTTTGGTTTTTTTTTTGCGGGGCGGGGGGGGCAGGGGCAAGACAGGGGGAATGATGAGTGATAGGGCAGTTTACCATCCATTTCCTTTTCTCCTTTTTTTATTTCCTATTCATTATTAGAGAAAAAAAGAGCACATTTCCATCTTGGTCTCTTAAAAGCACAAGGATTAAATAGATAAGAAGTACTTTTCAAAAACAAACACTCAGAATAAACAGCATCTGGAGCACCACACCATCTCTAAGCTTTCTCGTGCACTGGGATGACAGCTGAAAAAGTAGAAAGACTATCTACAAGGTCTTTAACTCAATTCCTGTTCTGATTCTTTGCAGCAGCTCAAAGAGGAGATGCAAGAAATTATTGTAACATAAATCAACTTAACTCATTCCCTCTTGGAAACAGTAATAATGGAGATAGCTCAGCGTCTGAGCTGAACCCACAATGACGAGTGTGGGTACAAGAAGAGTGGCTACTTGGAGTGAAGTAGTTGGTGCAGAAGATTTGAAGATCTCATTATTTATAGTTCAAGGTTTTTTCCACCTCTGACAAGACCTAGTCTGATCCTGTGGTATGCATGCTCTCTCCAAAGGCATTTGCTGTGGAGAGACTAACAAGTAAAGGCTCACTAGATGAAGACAGGTGAGAAATCTGCTAAAGAAACACCAAACCTCAGCTGAAGGGTCAATGTAGCACACCTTGACTGCACAGCCTTGGAAAGTTCTCACTCTTTTTACCCCAATTCTGGGAACTTTTGTAGTGAGTGACATTTGAAACACCAGGATTCTTTCTTTGTTGGTCTTGCATTCAGGATCTGAAACTTAAACACTGGCATTACATGTCTGAAGTCTCTTCTGAAGTAGAGGTATGCACTCTTACATGTTTTTTTGATGTTGGTTTTCATTTTGTTTTTAGGATTTCGGTTGGGATTTAAGTTTATTGGGGTTTTTTAATGAGTTTCAGAGTAAATTAAGGCACGTTCTTCTAGTACAGAGGGCACGTTGGAAGTATTCATTGGGAATTATCATCTTCCATTACTTTTTGCATGGTACTTGAATGGGTAACTACTGTGGGCTCTTAATGAATGTTGGCTGACAGTACTGCTTTTGAAGCGTTACTCACAGCATCCATCAAAAAACTTCCAGTTCTTTCAGATTATCTGCTTTCCTATTCTCAACTGGTTGCAGGGAATCAGCAGGATGTGTTCAGGTCTCCTCCAATACTGATGGATGGATGAATTTGTGTTGACATATTCTGTGAAGACAGGAGTTACAAAAGTGTTGAAGCGTAGAATGCAAGTGCTTTAGGTAGTCTTAAAATCTTTAAGTGGCTTTTCAAATTACCATAGAACAATCTCCCACTCATATTGGAAAGGATTTTTTCTAGAAAGTATGGGAAAATTTAGGAATTGTGCTAGAATTTAATATCTTTTTGTCACAAAGTCTCTGACATAGAGAGTAGCTAATGAATAGCCTGATGTCATAAAGCAGCTAAGGAGATGGTCATGGAAACCTGCTACCCCTATGGTCAGAACTGCTGTTTTGTTTTCCTAAGCAGTCTGCTGGAGCTGCCTCTGCTCTGAGCAGGAGCTTGGCCCAGATGGTCTTCAGAGACTTCTTTCAACATAAATTACCTGATGATTCACTCACAGTTCCAGCATTTTCCTGTTTCATTCCCCGTCTTTATAGTATTGAAAGAAAATTTGATAAAGATCTAACACTACTTTATTTGGGGTTTTTTAAGTTAAAATTACCATGCAACACTTCTCAGTGATGAGCTGAGGCTATAGCCTTAGGCTCTTGAAAGTCACACACAGACAAAGCATTCATCTTCCTGTGGGTCCTTATGGAGCCCAGATTCACTGCCCTACAGGAAATGTGTGTGCTTATGAATGCTAAGTGACACACTGAAATGTTGCAGTGCCAAGGCATCCTTTCTATTCTGCCAAGATCAGAGATCTGAGAGCTGCTTCAGCTGACATGGATGAGGAGTTCTTCTAAAGCAGGAAGGAGAAATAGAGGTTTTGCTTATATATCTCACCATCCTGAACTCAGACATCATGTGGTTAAGTCAAAAAGAAGTGAGAAAGCTTTATGATTGCTGAAGGATATCCATGAGACAGAGACTGTAGTGCACATTCAGGTATTAGCGTGGTTTCTTCAAAGATTACATTTGTTTTAAATTGTATTTTCCTTTTGGTTTAGAGAGAAATCTATTTAAATTGTGCATAGAAGCAAGGTATGCAAAAGCAATATTTTTGGTCTATATTTTATTACTTCATAATCTGATTTAGATCTACTATGACACTAATACCTGTTACATCTTATAGGTTATTGTCAATTAGTATAATCTAATTGATGCAACTTCTCAGTGATTTAAAAATCTGAGATACCACTTACATGTTGTGATAGCTTGTGCTTTGGATAAATTTGAGTTATTGTCTGCATCATCATTTTTTTATTATTATCAGTATTTTAATTATTATTACAATAAAAACCAGCTACCTACTTGGAAAAAAATTGAGTCGTTTCTACTAATGAAAAGAAACTAAATAAGTCAGAAATTAAGCAAAAACATGTGACAATGTTGTATTCATATTCCTTTCATTTAATTTGAAAGAATGCCCCTTTTGTGTTGATGCTGAGGTTTGCAACCAACATAATTAAATGTTTCATTAACATGGTACTAACTCACTATAGTAAACACTACCTTAGTAGGAGATTTTTGCAGGGTTAATCAGTTCTGTGGAATGTCTTCTAAATCTATTTATCCTTTTCATGCCAGTTATTGTATGCTTTCACTTACCTATTTCAGAGTATTAAGAGAAAACACCGGTTTTGGATTGCATTATCTAATTCTGTCTCACCTACAGTTTTGGTTTTTTTAAATCGGCATCAGTACCTCTACCATATTTTTCAAAATACATAGTCTAACTAATTTTTGTTGGATCTTTGTTTTTGTAAGCAAGGAGCAAAAGGAGAGAGCAAGGACCAATGTAATGACCCTCTGCTCCTTTTTGCCATATCACTGCATGACAGAAAACACATGGAGAAGGAGGATCTGGATCACTGTTGTGCTCTTTGAATCATTTTGAGACTGACAAAATTATTCACAGCTTTTCATGTTAGAGAACTTTGAGAGAAAGGAAATGAATTTGCACACCAAAATAATAAGACAACATAAAAAAAAAAAAAAGAAAAGAAAATTGCACCTGGAGGATTTGCAAGGCAGTGACTAGATCAAGCTCCATGGGTTGAAGATACAAATGGCCCTTGGGAAGGTCAAACTGAGAGCTGAGTGCATGACTCAGGATCCACCTCTCCTTCCACATGAGAAACAATACAGAAATTCAAAAGTAAATTAAGAAACTGCTATTGTCTCAGTCAAATGGGTTTTCAAAGCTCTTTCTCATAATCCAGCAAGATTATGAGGCATGAATTGTACTGCTTCTAGAAAATGAAGATCCCAAACTCTAGAAATAGAAAATATAGAGTGAAAGGCACATTCAGGTTAGGGAACTGCATTCAGGGCTTGCTTTCCCTTAATCTTTCTTGAAACATCCTTAATGGGCACCTAAGCACCTTTGGCTGCACTCTCTGAAGCAGGACATCACCCTACAAAGTAGCCAGTGCAACAGATCTACTACCAGAGAAGTTGTAAATCAAATATTGTGGGCTTTTTCTAAAGTAAAATCATATTTCCTCAGCATTTCTGTGTTCAACAATAAAATGTCTTTCATATTGAAATTTAAAAGATACTGTGAGTTCTAAGAAGCAATCTTGAACATCAGTATGCTCTGTCTAAATATCTCATTTGCTGTCTCACTAATTAATGTAGAATAAAATATTGGGATTCTTCTTCCACTTAGTATACAACACATTTTTACTAATGAGAATCATAATTATTCATTAAAGAACAGTATACCACCATTCTAGCTGCAGTTTGCAGTGCAGTGGGTTAAAAAAAAAGCACAGCCTCTATGAAATCTTAAATTTCATAGATGATATGCCGGCTCTGTGGAAGTCAATTAAAATTTTGCCATTGATTTCCGATGGTGAGAGAGTTTCACAATACATGTTTGGACTGTAAAAAAAATCAATGCTATTTTGAGATATTTACTGGCTGAATTCTGTTTATTTTTATTTCCCTTGATTCCTTCATGTAGACCAAGAGAAATTCATTCAGAGGACTTTGCGGACTGATAGCTTAACGAATATGATTTAAACATGAGGCAACAGCCTAAATCATATGGCATTGCTTTCAGTTTTCAAACTTCCCTTTTATTATCAAGGTGGGGTTTAACATAGCAAAATGAAAAATTGACATACAAGTTGAGGAATATCAAATAAGATAAAACACACATCCCAAATACTTTATTGATAATAAACCGATTTTGTGTGAGCACATAGGGTGTAGACATACCTTACATAAATCTGCTTTCTCCATCATTTGAAAATGAGCAAAAGTGAGTAATTTTGAAGGAATTTTCAAGAAATTGTAGCAGAGAAAATCAGCTTGGAAGCTGAGCCCTGCCCAGTTTTTGCCTCAAATAATTTTCTCCAACAAAGTTAATCATCCCTGAAAATATTAGTTTAAAGGACGCATTGAAATCATGTAGCTGTATCTGTACTTCACTAAGTTGTTATGAAATGGAGCATGTATTTTTACTTCACAGTGTTCTAATTTTCTGATTTACAACGTACTTTAAAAAAGCATAACAATTTTATGCCTATTTTCAATTAAAGGAGATTATTTAATTCACAATATCTTTGCAGCAAAAAGGTTGGTTAAACTAATATGTGGCATTTGATATGATTGCTTCAGCTGCTATGTATTAGTTTGTATCTACGGGCTATAACAGTATAAAATTAAAAGGAGGGCATTGTTTAAATTTAAAGGTATTCCTTTTATAGCTTTTCTTTAAAGTTCTTGAAAAGCAGGTTGGCTCTTTTCATATTTTATAAAGCGAAAATATGTCTATCCGTACCAAATGCAGTGCAGTATACTCTACATGGTGACGTACAGAATAGGCATGTATGCATTGCATGTTAGATAATATTGTTCTCTCATAATTTATCTACACGGTATATACAATTTTCCTCAGAGAGGAAATATACCCAACATGTTAATGAGATTCCTACACTCCAAATATTTGCACCACTCTGAGATGTTAAGGGAGTTGCCTCACAAGACAGATCATACGCTCTTGTATCTCTGCGAAAATTAGGTGGTACCTTAATTAATGCTGAATTGCAGCGGAATTCCATGTGAACACTTAAAACACAAGGCTACAGAATGAGTTAATTATGATCAGCATTATTACAGTGAATACCAAATGAATTAATAATGCTGGCACACTTAAAATGAAGTGTTAGCCAGGACTGTGGCAGAACACGTAAGGTTAAACATTATGTGATGAAAAGCACTATGTGCTTAGCGGGAAGAAGCAAACGCGGTCTGCAGCTCCACACTCTCAAGCACAGTGCCTGCCAGCATCACACACACTTCATATTTGAACTTTCATATTTGAATGAGTCAAATGCATGTTTTCCTGCAGGAACAAGTGTTCAGAAACACTAGGCACAGTTCAAATTTCCAGAGGGAGAAAACACACCCAGTAGAGAAGCAGCATTTTGTAGCAGCACTCTGAAGGTCTCTTTCTCCTACAGACAGAATTTTTCTAGGTATCTTTAACATTAAAAGAGCTCACTGAAGTGAAACTGAACACAGAAGGAACATCTGAATCTCCCAGAGCATGCTGCTGCCCCGAGTTGTGCTCTCACTTAGCAGACAGTGTGCTCTAGCTGGAATGAAACTGTGAAATACCATGACCTTACTGTACCTAATAAATTATTGCTTCATAACCTTCTGAAGATAACCTGCCTTGAAGTCATCATGAAATTTTTGTTTAGATATAATATATAGCAACAATTCATATCTACTATACATTTGAAAGGTGTGAAAGCATAAATGGATTTAATCAGATGTAATTATTTTTATGCCTAGTACTCAAAAATATGCAGAAATGAATTTATGGTAATTTGGCAGCCAGTGGGAATTGTGTTTATAAATGTTGAAACAGCTGTTGGCAAATGTAAGTGTTAAAGCAAGGAAAACAGCTTTTAACTTCTATGCGTCAGGTTTGCGATAAAGGAATCCTCGTTCCTTGTGGGAGCTGGGCTCTGATTGACGCACACTTCCAGCTGCTTCCCTCAATTCATTCCACACTCATAAGAAGAGAAAAGAGATAAGAATTTGCCCTCTAATCTTTGACCAGCTCTTCACCGGCTCTCCTACTGTCTCTAACTACAAGCACTTTACACAGTAATTCTCGGAGGGGTTACAATAGGAGGAATGGATAACGTGAGAACTTGCTGCTCTTCTCTCTGCTTTAACTCCTAGCATATTCTCTCTACCTGGAGATGCCTGCACTGCCCCACCTTTACACATAGATCACACGTTTGAGGGTTTGTTAAGGAGAAACATGTATCTACTTAAATCTGTCAGTGCTTAACCCCTGTGTTCTCCAGAGTGGGCTTGTAGCATTGCTTTCCCAGTTTTAGTTTTAGGGTTTTAAGCAGAAAGAGTCTCCTTTACAGAAATACATGCATGCTACCTTAATATACGATAGTTCTGCATGCAGTACTCCTGCCAAGTTCTCACAGCTTGGCTTCTGTATAAAAATCTCTGTTGAAGTAATTTCTGAAGTTTTACATGGTATCAATAACTCATTTTGTTCTATATCTTTATTGCTTTATTTCCAAGCATTCTAGATGGACAGGCTAGAAATACCTAGTTTGCTCCAACAAAATTTGCCTTCAGGTTCTCATTCAAAATGCAATTATTTTATTTGAAAATAAGTGAACAACAGAACTGAAAGTGGTCAGTAAAGTCGACAGCACAAGGTAGGCTGGTGTCAGGAAAGTAACCTGTTTATGAAGTGGAAGAAATATCCTGTATGAGCAACAGTGAGGACTGACCTGTCAACACTTATGATACTCAAAGTCATCATTTTTAAACAAACAGCAAGGGTAAAACACATCATTACTGCATTACTGGGTAAGTACACTTTTGACTCAGAGCATGTTACAACTTTTGTACATAATTTCCAATTTTGAAGATGTAACTAAGAGCTGACTGTGTACATCACAGCCTTAATCCTAGTATCTGGCTTTATCAAATGATGGGGTTCTCTTTCATTCCTGTACTCTATGTTATTGTGGAAATCAGTAACATTTCCAATAAATTATAGATTGACCAGTACTAAAGGCTCTTTGAAAACCATATTCAGCCATCTCATACTGAACCCTTTTAAGCTTCTATTAGGCTCCTTTGGAAACCGGAGAGTGCCCTCTGTTGACCAAAGCATATTCCTTTAACGTACTAAAATGTTACGGTTTCATCTTTTCCAACGTTTCACTTGAAAAAAAATGCTAATTTTGCAAAAGGGAATGTATTCTCTCAAAGGCTGCTATTAGAATGCAGAAGATTAAAAAACCCCAAACCACAACCAATTGCATTACTAAATATTTACACATAATAATGATGATAGGAAAGATACGTACCTGGCAATTCTATTTGAGAGCAATTTCTTCCCCTGTGTATGCACAGGTATACCCATGTCTGTTCATTGTCCTGAACATGCACATTTCTATTAATACAACGAAAAAAAATGGACTTTGTAAAAACTCAGAGCAGACACAGATACTGCATGACAGAACACACAGTGAGCAACAGAACATGTGTGGTAAATGGTGATTGCTTAATCCCACCATATTCTCCCAAAAAGCAAAACAGCTGAGTGCAGATTTCATCTCCCATATTGTCTCCATATGACACAAAAAAATTGATGGCTTGGCTTGCTGGTGACTCTTCGAAAATAAGTTCCAGCAAGCCTTGATAAAACAGTAAATTTTATTGCAATTTCTGAGCAGGAATTCATAGGAGGATGAACATAGTTCTATTATTTTTCCCATCATTTTTCCTTTCTCGTCTGTTGGCCAAGTGAAAGCACTGTTATACTTAGGACTATTTCACGTGTTAATTGATTGAGGATGTCAACACTGAAAGTGATTCACTTGCATTAAAATATCTTCTAAAATAACATATAAAATAACATTTGATATACTTCATTTAAATGTTCATAAAAGACTCACACTTCATGATGAACATTGAGACAAATATTAGTTTATAACTAATCTAACCAGTTAATGAAATAATTCCATTTATCCTGTGTCATTGCACAGATAATGATTCATATTTGAAGTCATTGTTCTGTAATATTTTGTACTAAAGGAAGACCAATTTCCATTATTTTGTGTCCATTTGAATGTGTAGAAAATAAAAAAAAAGTTGTCTAGTTTTATTTCTCTTACTGTTATACAGTAAGCTGGACTTTAGTTCCAACTGTTGAAGAAATGAATCCTAATGCTGAATGTCTTGTATTCAGAAATTCGGTGGCAACTATAAAAACACATGGACAATTCACCTGTTGGATCATGTTAAATCAGTAATAAATAGAGTAAATTACATTTGCTTCCTAATATAAAACAGAGACTCAAACCAGATGTCTGGAAATTAAAAAGGAAAAATGCAGAAACAGTTCTTCACTGATCTTTGCTCTTTCTTGCATTGCATTTTTCTGCCAATTTGATTCTTTCCTTAATTCTATAAATAGACCAGATATTCACAAAATCAAGCTTTTATTAAGTTGGGAATATGGCAATATAATTTTCTTTTTTAAGTAAGTACTTTCATCATTATAATTTCTGCGTAAGAACTTCATTTTTCCAGGTCCACAGATTAAATTCAGTTGTGAAATGAAACATGTCAAATACATTTTTTTTTTTAATAAGAAGAGTAAGTGTCAGAAGGAAAACACGAGAGTGTTTCAGAAAATTCACAATACGGTTAACTAAATTTATAAAATAAAATTCAGTAGCATGCAGAAAGAAGAAAAACAAACAAACAAAACCCCGACAAAAAAATAAAGCAATAACAATAAAAGAGTATCTAGTCCTTGCCTTTCTTAAAGGAAATTCTCGTAGTCATGAAAAATAATGTAGTGTAGTACTGCCAAACTGGAAGGAAGTAAAACACTTTGGAGTGCGTGCATTTTAAAAAAGTTTTCTTGAATTTATGCCAAGAGCTTTTACAAATTCCCTCAAAAATGATGGAATGAGTAAAGTGGAAACCTCTTGCCGTACAGTGGGCCCTAGTTTCAGGATATTCCCATGACAACACAAAATCCTTGTCCTGTGCGCTCCCCACCTGTCCCAGGGGCCACACGAGGGCGCTCTGCTTTTGTTTGTAACGTGCTCCGGCTGCTCCGGAGTTCAGGGATGTGCCGTCCTACAAGGAACACTCCTTCTTTTTTTTCCCTTTGTTCATCCCGTTTCAAAGATTGTATATTTTACCGCTTTATATAACGAGGTGACGAAATGATGGAGCCAAAAATCCTTGATGTGTCACTAGACTTCTACAACAACTTGCTCAAGGTATGTCTCCCTATTGCCTTTGCACTACTCGAGAGCTCACAAACTTGTTTTATTCTATTGAGTATATGGGATACACCCAAAACCATCACGGAAGAGATCTGTTTTATAGACAGATTGGGCTCTTAGGCAGCACTAAAGAGAAGCAGAACTCACTCCTCTGAGTCACATCAGAAGTGGGTGCAGAGCTCCTGTAGTAGCTGAGAAGAGGGACTACACCGAAGGAACACAGTGTGGGTATAAGCACACCTCCATGAAATCTGATTTTTTATCAGATATGCCTTGACTCCAACATATTATTATACAGCCAGCAGATAGTTGTAAGTTGTACTCCTTGTACCTGACCCTGAAATATCTACTCTATTAGTCATTTTAAATCTGATACACAACAGCATGAACAGAGAAGTATTTTCAATATATCTTTTCTATGGGAATAAATAATATTTTCTGGTGTGCACAATAAGGAAGGAATATTAACAAAAGTTTACAAGTATATTTATAAACTAGGCATAGAAGGCTACCTTGTTTTTTCAGTACCCTAGATCATATATAGCTTTAGATCATGCTAGACTAATCTTCTAAGTAGATTTCCAAGTAAGCTTTCCAAGAAGAAAGCTGTTCAGGAAAGGCATAAGACAGTCCCTTCTTGCCCATGCATCAATCGTTTTTAGAAGCACACATACTCCTTTTCCTTGACAGTTGCATCACCGCAAGGGGAGGGATGCTGATGTTTTCCAGCTTTTTAGACTTGTGACAGTCTATCTTCATTTGGAAGGGCTTTCCCTGCACATCATCATTAACAAACACAAAGACGGTTTTGTCCCTTTAGCTGGGCCTTTATCAGGCCCATACTGGGTATTGGTATACAGTGACACACAGAAAGATGGAAAAAACTCACTCTGTAGTTGTGGATTGTCTGTGGCTTATTCTAGAAATTAACCACCTTTCCATGTTCAATTTTTAGTCTTCCTTCCTTCCTTCCTTCACCTTTTCCACAGAAAACACAACTGGAGGGAAGTTTGATTTCCTTCATTGCAATGCTCATCCCCTGTGCTCTTTGAACAAAATTTCCCTTGCTCTGCTTCATCCCCTGTGCTCTTTGAACAAAATTTCCCTTGCTCTGCTACCACTGCATGTTTTTGTATAACTGTGCATCCTTTGATAAAATCATCAGGAAAGGGCACACTCTCAGCAACAGCTACTGCATTGGTGGTAACTGCTGGAAGTATGCTGAATTAGATGGGCCAATCTGTTATTCTCACAGATAAATCTTTTCTCCTGTTTGAAACAGGAAAACACACAGTTGAAAATTGCTCCTGGCTCTAAGTAATGAAAACACAATATATTCTCTTCATGCTGAATCCATCATAAGGTAAAAGTATATTAAGTCTCAAGTCAAATGACTTCCCAATTAGCCAGCCAGGTTTGTATCCATGAAAAATGTAAATTACAGATGAGTGATGAGATCTTGTATGTGCTACTATTTTGCAGCCTCAGACTTTTTAGCTTGAACGGTAGTAATAAATAATGTTTCTGAGAGCTCATGCTGTGAAATTGCTTGCTGTTGTGAATACATCTCTTCACTACCTGCAGGTGCAGCAGGGAAAGTACAGGCACTGTTAATCACCCTCAAAGCAATGAAAGGGAAAAAAGGAAAGATCCTTCCTGGTAATGTCTTTCATGTAAATCCAATGAACCTAGATAATATGTTATCTTCAGGAACTCAGCAGTGCACCTGGTTAGAGGATGGATTTGTCAGATATCCTTTCCTCTGCTCTAATCCTTTCCCTCTCCTCCTACCTCTTAAAAAGGTCCTTATTTCATTCAGGAAAGAGCTCTGACCATTTAGAGTGAGCGGGCAAAGACGTTATCACGTAGTTACCTATGAGGGGACCAGCCCTGCAAATTCTAGACAGCCCTTCCCTGCAGGCAGATGCTGCTGGTGGTCACTACACAGCTCAGCAGTAACTCCTTTCCTCAAGGGTCCTGAGATGGCAGCCCTGAAATGTAAGGTAGTTTACTCTCCCCTTCAAGGTGAGGGCATCACACAGAAGTTAAGAGTTAATACAATTTATGATGCAGGTATTTCTTGTGTGGCACATAAATATTGCAAATATATCTCATGTATTACAGAAAATAGTTTTACATTAAAAATTTCCATCTTTATTCTCTTCTGAGGACGACCTCTACCTGACTTTCCAGGTAACTTTATACCATTGTTTAATCCATGCCCTCTTGCCTCGTGCCTGCTCTTAAGGATGTCAAATGGAATGTTGTGTTATGTCAGAATAATACAGAGGCAAAGATGTTTGTCAGAACAAGTCTGGCATTTTTGTGAAGGAACAATACAACTTATAAAGTGTCTGAGAGTGGCAACCTGAACACTTCCCTCTCTATTTTCCAATTTTGCAAGGAAAACTCGTGTATTCTTTGCACAATGAAGGAAACTGCCTGAAAAACACAAGACAGTTGGTAAAATGCACAATAAGTTGAAATAGATTCTTCTGGGCTTCATGTGTTCTACTTGGTAGCTTTTTTCCATAGTTTCCCTAGCTGTAATACAGGAGTGAAAATATTATGAGCTTAACACATTGGTCTGACGAGTTTTATTTCACTCAGCCTTGCAAAGTTCTTTAAGAACGTAGCTAATGTCAGCAAAATACAGGAGAGGCTTTTTGTCCTCTCTCTTTCATTTTTATTGTGCCTGGAAATCATAATGTTGTAAAAAAAAAATATATATTCATGTTGTCTTTGAAAATAAAGAAAGGGATGGAATATTTTGCAATTAAGATAATTTCCATTTGTGAAATTCACCAGCAATCAATCCTCACACACAGAAAAAAAAATCATGTGATGTATCTATGACAGTTACACAAAGAAAAATAATTTAATTTATCTTGCACATAGCTATTGTTCTTCATTTGAAACACTTTGTCAGCTGTATGTGATAACAACTCCTGTCTGTGTATATTGTGATAAAAGAAAAGCCAGACTAGAACATCTACATTTCTATTACCTCAAGAACTGATTTTTTTTCAGATTTTCCATTAAAAAGAATAGGTTTGACTTAGCTGAAGGATTAGGTAGCTCCATCAAAACACTTGTTGCTGCAGTAGCAGATGCTCTGCTGTGCACTGCGTGCTCTTTCCTTTCTTATTTTCAAGTAGCACCACGATAGTGCTACCCAGATTATGTATTTGGAGTGCATTTTTGTGGCAAAACTGCAGAACTGAAATATTAGCATCACTTCTGGATGTTCATAAACATCTAGAGAATTCCTAAAATTTTAAAAATACACTGAGCATTAAAAATACGTGAAAATAGAAGTGGGATTGACAAGAAATATTTGTAAGGAAGCATGAAGCTGCTAACAGGTTGCTGTTATCTCCAAAAGCAGAAATGGTAAATCTTACAAAAAATCATGAAATTCAGTTATTGACAGTTCAGTTTAAAAGTAATCCAAGCTTGTTGAATTAGGAGATATGACATCGAAGCACCCAAGCATCTTGGGGTCTGCTCTACTGTGGCTTTTAGAGGAAGATTTTCATAGCCTGGAAAAGGTTTTCTGCTGTAATTTCTGCTAGATGACATCTATACTGCTATATTAAGACTATACTTCATGAGAACCAGTCTCTTGACCACATCCACTCTACTTTCAAAGGTGTTTTTGTCGAACTGGAGGTATGTGGACAGTAACACTAAGTTACTGATGAAAGCAAAGATGGAAAGATGCTAAAAGCTATATTCTTTTAGAGGTATTTCTTTGGCTAATTTTAAAAACATCTGAGGAAAATAAAAGGTTTTAGTGATTTATTTCAACAAAAATGTTTCACACTTACAGAAACCATTTGGGAGCAGGAGGACAGGAAACCTGCAGATTTTGCCAAAATTCAGTTCTAAAGATGTGAAGAAATGAAAAGGAAAAAATTACATCTTCTGTCAGACATTTTTTTTTAACATTAATTACAACTTTCACCACCATGAAGAACTTCAGGAGGTTTAGCTCATTACCTGTGTTTTAAAGGTAGCAAAAGTTTTAGGAGGACATGTAAAAGAGAGGGTTCTGCCAGTTTTATCAGGAAGATGTGGAGGCTGAAAAGATGTGTGTTTGCAGATGTGACTTTACTCCCTTTGATACACAAAACAAAGTCTTATACTCAGATCTTTCAGAATTTCTCTTCTTTCCATGCAGATAAGGAAATGTTGGTGGAAGAGAGCAGGGGAAGGAGAAATACAAGTAAAAGGCTGGCAATTATCAGCCAAACTCCCTCTTCCCTCCTAGGCTGTGTATAGGGCACTTGGGGGCATCATTAGAGTAAAAGCAAAGCCCTACAAAGGGTTGTCTTGAGTAAAAGAAGGACAACTTTACCTTTCCATCACCATGTAGCTGTATAGGCAGAGAATGATGGTGGGAAACAGCTGAGAGTAGAGTTTATACTCCTTCAGATGGCTGCCCTCTGTCTCTCACCTAGTGCCTCACTACCACTGCTGAGAAAGTAAGTCTCAGTCAACATTTAAATAGATTTTATTTTTTTAAATAATTTTAATTCATCTTGCTTAAGGCCTGTCTGCATGGCAAGGGTAAGAAAGAAGAAACATGCAGGGCTTGGTTTTTCAACTGGAATATATAGTCCACTTGTAGCAATTCTCATTTGTCTTTGATTTTTTTTTTCATAGCATTAAAAATATATTTCTTGGAACTAGGTCATCCTGAACTTCAAAATATCAGTGAGGCTATATCAAAAATTTATCAAATGCAAGATACAAACCCTCACTGATCACTCTCTAAACTGACCCAAAATAAGATGGCTGTGGTGAAGTAGTGTCAAATCAAAATGAATACAGCTGTTGCTCTGCTCCATGCAGGGGTACAACTGCAGGATGTTACATTTAGACTCTTCATGCTGTGAATGAAGTCCCATAGTCAGTCTCATTATTTAAAGGTTATCTGAAGTTTGTGAGTGGCAGCTGGATTAGATGATCATTGAAGGTCCCTTCCAATTGAAACATTCAATTCTAATCCTAATCCTAATTATTTCTCATTCTCTTCTCTTCTCTTCTCTTCTCTTCTCTTCTCTTCTCTTCTCTTCTCTTCTCTTCTCTTCTCTTCTCTTC